>CM038678.1:68965100-69270857 GCA_021605205.1 Aegilops longissima
CCATCTTCATCATCCTGGCGCTATCCATGACGAGGAGGGAGTAGTTCACCCTCAGGGCTGAGGGTATGTACCAGCAGTTATGTGTTTGATCTCTCTCTCTCTCTCTCTCGTGTTCTCTCTATGGCACGATCTTGATGTATCGTGAGCTTTGCTATTATAGTTGGATCTTATGATGTTTCTCCCCCTCTACTCTCTTGTGATGAATTGAGTTTTCCTCTTGAAGTTATCTTATCGGATTGAGTCTTTAAGGATTTGAGAACACTTGATGTATGTCTTGCCGTGCTTATCTGTGGTGACAATGGGATATCACGTGCCACTTGATGTATGTTTTGGTGATCAACTTGCGGGTTCCGCCCATGAACCTATGCATAGGGGTTGGCACACGTTTTCGTCTTGACTCTCCGGTAGAAACTTTGGGGCACTCGTTGAAGTACTTTGTGTTGGTTGAATAGATGAATCTGAGATTGTGTGATACATATCGTATAATCATGCCCACGGATACTTGAGGTGACAATGGAGTATCTATGTGACACTAGGGTTTTGGTTGATTTGTGTCTTAAGGTGTTATTCTAGTACGAACTCTTGAATAGATCGATCCGAAAGAATAACTTTAAGGTGGTTTCGTACCCTACCATAATCTCTTCGTTTGTTCTCCGCTATTAGTGGCTTTGGAGTGACTCTTTGTTGCATGTTGAGGGATTGTTATATGATCTATCTATGTTATTATTGTTGAGAGAACTTGCACTAGTGAAAGTATGAACCCTATGCCTTGTTTCCTACCATTGCAACACCGTTTACGCTCACTTTTATCATTAGTTACCTTGCTGTTTTTATATTTTTAGATTACAAAAACCTATATCTACCATCCATATTGCACTTGTATCACCATCTCTTCGCCGAACTAGTGCACCTATACAATTTACCATTGTATTGGGTGTGTTGGGGACACAAAAGACTCTTTGTTATTTGGTTGCAGGGTTGTTTGAGAGAGACCATCTTCATCCTACGCCTCCCACGGATTGATAAACCTTAGGTCATCCACTTAAGGGAAATTTGCTACTGTCCTACTAACCTGTGCACTTGCAGGCCCAACAACGTCTACAAGAAGAAGGTTGTGTAGTAGACATCAGTGATGGATTGGATGAGATTTATCATGTAATCGAGTTAGTTTGTTAGGGCTTGATCCCTTGTATCCACTATGTTCTGAGATTGATGTTGCTATGACTTTGCTATACTTAATGCTTGTTACTAGGGCCCAAGTGCCATGATTTCAGATCTGAACCTATTATATTTTTATGAATATATGTGTGTTCTTGATCCTATCTTGCAAGTTGTAGACACCTATTACGAGTTATGATCCGCATACCCCAAGGTGACAATAGTTTGAGGAGTTTATGTATTCACTAAGTGCTAATGCTTTGTTCTGTTTCTCTATTAAAAGGAGGCCTTAATATTCCTTAGTTTCCTTATGGACCCCGCAACCACGGGAGGGTTGGACAAAAGATGTCATGCAAGTTCTTTTCCATAAGCACGTATGTGTTGGGGAACGTAGTAATTTCAAAAAAAAATCCTATGCACACGCAAGATCATGGTGATGCATAGCAACGAGAGGGGAGAGTGTGTCCATGTACCATCGTAGACCGAAAGCGGAAGCATTAGCACAACGCGGTTGATGTAGTTGTACGTCTTCACGGCCCGACCGATCAAGCACCGAAACTACGGCACCTCCGAGTTCTTGCACACGTTCAGCTCGATGACGTCCCTCGTACTCCGATCCAGCCGAGTGTCGAGGGAGAGTTCCGTCAGCACGACGGCGTGGTGACAATGATGATGTTCTACCGTCGTAGGGCTTCGCCTAAGCACTGCTACGATATTATCGAGGAGGACTATGGTGGAGGGGGGCACCGCACACGGCTAAGAGATCAATGATCAATTGTTGTGTCTATGGGGTGCCCCCCTCCCCTGTATATAAAGGAGTGGAGGAGGGTGAGGGAGTCCTGGATTAGGGGGTATCCGGACAGCCGGACTATATACTTTGTTCGGACTATTGGAGCGTGAAGATACAAGACTCAAGACTCCGTCCCGTGTCCGGATGGGACTCTCCTTTGCGTGGAAGACAAGCTTGGCGATCCGGATATTATATTTCCTTCTTTGTAACTGACTCCATGTAAACCCTAGCCCCCTCCGGTGTCTATATAAACCGGAGGGTTTAGTCCTTAGAGGCAGAATCATAATCATCATAGGATAGCTTCTAGGGTTTAGCCTCTACGATCTCGTGGTAGATCAACTCTTGTAATACCCATATCATCAATATCAATCAAGCAGGAAGTAGGGTTTTACCTCCATCAAGAGGGCCCGAACCTGGGTAAACATTGTGTCCCTTGCCTCCTGTTACCATTAGCCTTAGACGCACAGATCGGGACCCCCTACCCGAGATCCGCCGGTTTTGACACCGACATTGGTGCTTTCGTTGAGAGTTCCTCTGTGTCGTCGCTGCAAGGCTCGATGGCCCGTCTCATTGTCAAGGACAACATCACCTCTGGGGGAGCGCTGGCTGTAGGCCAAACTCTCCGACTAGGCGGCTTCATCATGGCCGCCCAATCGGCTGTCGCACCGACGATGACCTCTCGGGTCATCACGAATAGCCTCCATGTCAATTCGGAACTCGCCGAACATATGGATCCAATGGAGCTCTCCTCCCTTAATGAGCTCTTGGATCGCATCGCTGCTTTGGGAGTCGCCATAAACTATCACCGGATTGGGCTTAAACCCAACCAAAGGGATATTAAATCCCCGCCGGTCACCCACGAGATAGCGGTAGTGGAGGAGCCACATACGGATTATCCCTCTATTTTGAGGACGAATTATGTCCGGATCACCGAGTTCCCTGAGCCGGACACCCGCTCAAGGGAAGACATGACCCAGACCCCGGACTTAGAATCGGGTATTGGGCCGAAAAAATTGGGCAGCACCCCGGATCCCGAGTTGTCAAGCCCAAGCTCCCCGCCCTGTATGCTAGATCGGATCGTAATCCAGATTCAGCTACACCCACCCACCCGGACTTAAACCGTCTCTCCCATATCAGACAAGAGCCCCAAGAGACAGTACATCGCTACTGGGCCAGATTCCTCCTTGTGCTAAACAAGATCAAGGACTGTCGTGAGGAGGACGCAGTCTCACTTTTTTGCAAAAACTGCACGAACAAAGGAATCCATAATGCTATAAGTCGTCGTGACATAGTACACTTCGCTGACTTGGCAACCATAGTACAGAAGTACTGTGCGATGGAAAGCGCCTGGAAAACCCAAACAAAATTTTGGGATAGTCCGGCTCTCACTAAAACCTTTGTCCGAGCCAAACGGGCGAACTCTCATAAGTCAACCGATCCAATCCCCAAGAAACCAAAGCCCACCCCAGGGCGTGGAACCGTGTTGGAAGAATGGCTCAATGGCCCATGTAAACTCCACAGCACGCCGGACACCACACCAACACATAGCCTTAGAGCATGTTGGATACTCCGGCAGGTAGCAAAAAGTGGCGAGGATCTTCTTGTAATCCCAAGAAGAACAACATCCCGCCAAAGAAAACAATACGGTACTAGCAGTCTTCGAGACTTTCGCCTCAAACAATAGGCACAAGCGAGCTCATCGAAGCTCCGCTGAAATCTGCCACGTGGCAAAAATAAATCCGTGGAACGACACTGCTATAACTTTCAGTGCCAGTGATGAACCTCAATTCTAGACAGTCAGGGCACCAGCCACTTTGGTCCTTAGCCCAATCATGGACGGCTTTCGGCTCACTAAAGTACTCATGGACGGCGGAAGCGGATTAAACTTGATCTACGAAGAAACACTCAGCAAGATGGAAATTGATAAAAGCCGCATTGAGCAAAGCGGCACAACCTTCAGGGGAATCATCCCTAGTCGGGAAGCACGGTGTGCGGGAAAAATCACACTCGATGTGGTATTCGGCACTCCGGAGAATTACAGGTCCGAAGAAATCACATTCCAAGTGGCTCCTTTCAGCAGCGGATACCACGCCCTTTTATGGCGGGACGCGTTTACAAGCTTTCAAGCTATACCCCATTACGGGTACATGAAGCTTAAAATGCCCTGACCCAATGAAATCATCACTCTAGCCAGTGATCCGGACGTCGCACTTCGCACCGAAAACAAAACCGCAGCACTAGCCCTGGAAGCATTATCCGGAGCCCTAGCTGCCGAAGAACTAACAATGCTGCGTGCCACCATGGACAGGTACGACGTGATACTCGACAAGCGACCCAAGTCCACCTCATTCAAACCCGCAGACGAGATAGTCAAATTCCAGGTCCACCCAACGGACCCCACGAAGACAGCTTCCATCGGGACACAGTTGAGCCCCACAATGGACGCCGCACTACGAGAATTCCTACGCGAGAATTGGGACATCTTCGCCTGGCACCCTTCGAACATGTCGGGCATCCCACGCAGACTGGCCGAACACAACCTCAATATACTAAAAGGATACAAGCCTTTCAAACAGACTCTTAGGCGCTTCTCAGAGCCCAAGCGGCAAGCCATGGGGGAGGATCTAGCCAAGCTACTTGAGGCCGGATTCATCAGAGACATCAAACATCCGGATTGGCTGGCAAATCTGGTAATGGTACCAAAGAAGGACAAATCCTGGCGCCTATGCGTCGACTTCAAAGACCTTAACAAGGCTTGCCCCAAGGACCCCTTCCCCCTCCCTCGCATCGACCAAATCATCGACGCCACCACAGGACACGACTCACTGTGTTTTCTCGACGCATACTCTGGATACCATCAAATAAAGATGGCAGAGTCCGACCAAGCTGCAACGGCTTTCATAACGCCATATGGTCCTTTCTGCTTCAACACTATGCCTTTCAGGCTTAAAAATGCCGGCGCAACCTATCAACGCATGATTCAAACATGCCTGGAAAAGAAAATTGGCAAAACAGTGGAGGCATATGTGGACGACGTGGTCATAAAAACAATACACGTCGAAACCCTAATAAACGACTTGAATCTTACGTTCGATAACCTCCGAACATACGACATCAAGCTGAACCCGGAAAGATGTGTTTTCAGCGTCCCTTCCGGGAAACTGCTCGGCTTTATTGTTTCCAATAGAAGAATTGAAGCGAATCCGGCAAAAATCCGAGCTCTGTCGCAGTTGGCTATACCAACAGACCTCAAGCATATCTAGAAACTAGCTGGATGCGTGGCTGCCTTAAGCCGCTTTATCTCCCGATTAGTAGAAAAGGCATTACCTATTTACCGCCTTCTTCGGTGCATCGAACACTTCGTGTGGACGGATGCGGCCGTGGCCGGACTGGACGAAATAAAGACCTTACTGGCCAGTAATCCAGTCCTAACAGCGCCAAATACTGGCGAACCTATGCTATTGTACATAGCTGCAACACATCAAGTTGTAAGCGCAGTGCTCGTCGTCGAACGAGGGGCTGACGGATAAAAATTCCCGCTCCAGAAGCCGGTATATTACGTATCCATGGTCCTCACCCCATGCGAATCCCGATATCCACACTATCAAAAGATATCATACGCAGTCTTCATGGCATCCCAGAAGCTACGACACTACTTTCAAGAGTGTTCGATTACGGTGGCCTCCGAAGTACCGCTCAACGACATAATAAATAACCGAGACGCTACGGGCCGGATTGCTAAATGGGCCATCGAGCTCCTTCTGTTTGACATAACATACAAGCCACGGCGGGCCATCAAGTCGCAAGTACTAGCTGACTTTGTCGCCGAATGGACAGAAGCTGAACTCCCTAAAGAGTACGGCGCGTACTCTAACTGGATCATGCACTTCAACGGCTCTAAAATGCTGGCCGGATTGGGAGCAGGTGTAGTCCTGACGTCTCCCACTGGAGACACGGTCCAATACGTACTCCAAATATTATACACAGACTCCAACAATGCAGCCGAATACGAGGCTCATTGTACGCCTTCGGATGGCGTCTCTATGGGCATTCAACGCTCGGAGGTGCGCGATTCAAACCTCTCAATATCACAAATAAACGGAGACTTTGATGCCAAGGATCCGAAAATGGCGGCCTACCGTAATGTCGTCCTCAAAATGTCAGCTCGGTTCGAGGGGCTCGAATTCCACCATGTGGCTCGAGAAAACAATCAAGCGGCGGATATCCTCGCCGCATCGGCGCTTAAACGCGAATTCTGTCCCACCTAACATATTCCCGAAAGGCTATTCAAGCCATCCGTGGTATGGGAAGGGGAGTCCGGCAACACTAGCACGGATCCGAATACACCCCCAGATTCCGAACCATCAGACATAATCGGAGGCTCCACCACCGAAATAACACCTTCGGCCCACGAAATCATGGCTGTAATCGCCTCGTGGACTGAGCCTTTCTTGGCCTACCTAAATAGGCAGGAGCTCCCCGAGGACCAAAATGAAGCACGTTGCATCGTGCGGCATTCTAAAGCTTACAAAGTCCATGAGGGGAACTCTATAAGAAAAGTGCGACCGGAGTGCTCCAAAGGTGCATCTCCGAAGAGGAAGGGCGGCAGCTCTTGGCTGAAATCCATGTCGGACTCGGCGGACACCACGCTGCGGCTCAAGCACTTGTCAGCAAGGCCTGTCGCACAGGCTTTTATTGGCCTACAGCCCGAGCAGACGCACAGGACCTTGTCCAACACTGCGTTGGTTGCCAGCTCTTTGCCAATCAGAGCCACATGCCCCCTACCGCTCTGCAAACAATCCCCATCACTTGGCCCTTTGCGGCCTGGGGGCTGGATATGGTCGGACCCCTCAAGGGGGGAGCCACAAGAAAAAATACTTATTGGTCATGGTAGAAAAGTTCACCAAATGGATAGAAGCCAAACCAGTCAAAATGGCCGAATCCAGACCAGTGATAGACTTCATATCCGGGTTGTACATCGACTGGCGCCCCCACAAAGATCATCAATCGACAATGGCTCAAACTTCACAGCCGATGAAGTAAAAACTTGGTGCGGCAACATGGGCATTAAGCTCGATTACGCCTCCGTCTACCATCCCCAAACAAATGGCCAGGTAGAACGTGCAAACGGTCTCATCATGAGCGGCATCAAACCCAGACTAGTGCGATCCTTGACAGAATTGAACACACACTGGGTCGAGGAGCTCGACTCCGTACTCTGGGGGTTGCGTACCATGCTGAATCGCACCACCGGATACACACCATTTTTTATGGTGTACGGCGCAGAAGCAGTACTACCTTGCGACATAATACATGATTCGCCTCGCGTGCGCATGTACGAAGAGAAGGAAGTCGAGTTAGATCGGCAGGACAACTTAGATGCCCTGGAGGAGGAGCACGATGTCACAAAAGCTCGTTCAGCATTCTATCAGCAGCAGGCTCGACGGTACCAAAGCAGAGAAGTGCGGGCTAAAACTTATAATATTGGCGAACCCGTTCTACGCCTACCGGAGAAGAAGAAGGACAAACTCAAACCTAAGTGGGAGGGTCCCTTCGTCATTGATAAAGTTCTCACCGGAGGAGCGTACCGCTTACGTAATGCATCCGATAACAGAGTCGAGCCGAACCCATGGAACGCGGCCAGACTCCGGAGATTCTACGCCTAGCGCCGAACTCAGTGTTCGTCCCCTTACCCCCTCCTTTTTAATTATGTTCCCTCCCTTTTCCTTTCTCGATATTTTTCCCTCTTCTCACAAAGTACTCAATACAGTGCGGACGCCCGGATCACTCCGGCCGCACTATGTGTGTAAGCCATACTTGGGGGCTTCCTATACGGAAGCTAAATATAATTACTTTAATGGCTTTTTTCCCATCACATATGCGTTCTTTTTCCATATGTGCCTTTTCTTCACCATTATATGCATCGATATGACTTAAGATGTGGCCATGCTGGGTTGCTCGGTTTTGTGTTTATGCCCCACGCTCCCGCTAATTCTGCTAGGGCATAAGGGGAGCACCTCTGTGATTGTTACTGCCGGTTCAGCCGGATGTGTACCTCAGACTGGGTGAAGCCGAAAGCTAGCGTTCTTAAGGGGATATTCGGTCGGTGAGCAAAAGATGTTCCTTTCGTTTATTACAACGTAAATCCGCAGAAGTTTTGTATCATGCGTCTTTGTTCGCAGTCCGGACATGTACATCGTTGCATGCGTACCCAGGGAAAGGAACCCCTAACGGAACTATCCTCCCTGGAAGATGTTTATTACTATCCATGTAATATAACATAACTAGTTGGGTACTTGTCTGTTCAAGCACTTATGACCCCTACGCCTGGTTTCCACGCATACCCCGGTTCTGTATAACTGAGCGGGTATTCGGATACACCCCGGACTGTTGGATCCGGGGGTTGAAGCGAAAAGGTCCGCCGTGACAAATGATTGTAATCCAGCTAGGGACTACTTATGTCCATTGAATTACACAGTCACTTGGACCGACTATATTCCTCCTCTATACCATCCAACAGGCTATCTAGCTTACAATCCTGTTGGGAATACTTTTGACTAACGCACCTGGTCATACACCGCACTCACGGAATTTCTTGCCCATCTGGCCCCGCCGGTCCGACTTCGGCCATATGGTTCGGGTCAAGCTTGGTGTAGCGCGTCTTCACCATAGCCCAGGCTTCTCTTGCACCTTGTCGGCAGGCTGACATCTTCCACAATCGGAAGCGCCGCCGTGCTCCTTGGAGCATATCCACGAGCTCCCCCATGCCCTTCGGCAGGAAGCTTGATGGCCACAAGGCCTGAGCAATGCCCTGCATCACCTGCCGAGCTTGCTCGTGCAGCTGTGAGAGGTCTTGCAGCAAATCGCCTGCAGACGCGGGCATCTCCTCTTCAGGGCAGCCCATCAACATACCTACAAATAAATTTTTTTTCAATATGCTTCCTTGCCGAGCTGTACTACAGTTCGTCTAGGCACTTACCATAAATGCCGCGACGAAGCCTTTTGTTCTCCTTCACGGAGTCCGCCAGCTGAGCGCGAACATCTTTTAATTCGATGTCTAGCTGGACATTGGCATCTTGAAGATTGTTCTTCTCCTGCCTAACTTGCGTAAGAACACGCTCGCCAGCTTTTAGCTGCCTTTGGAGATGCGACTCATTATCTCTTACGACCTCCGGATTCACCCCGGGATTGTCTGCAGAATTTCTGTTAGACTTATCATACAAGCCACTTACTAACTGGTACATCTCCGTACAACTGAGACAAATGTTACCAATGAGGCCTTATGGGATTCCTCTAACTTGGCAACCGTGGCCCTCGGCTGGGTCTTGCACTCCTCCAGCTCTCGAGACAATCGGGCATTCTTATCTACAAGGACCTGTGCATAAATTGATCCTTAAAACAGTTGTTCCAACCGTTTCAAGTTTCAGGGGCTACTGCTATACATGCTTATCAAATTTTCTTACCCGTATATCTTTGGCATACTGGTCCGTCGCTCGGGCAAGCCCGCCTTGAGCAGCTCGGATGTATGCGTCTCCCGAATTGAAAGCATTAAATTCCTCTTCGGAAAAGATGTTGTCGCGAAGTACGGCCCGTCGGCGCCGGTGATTCATGGCGCTCTCTACTTCGGAATTCATGGCGGAGAGCATATCTGCATCCTCTGTCGGAGGACAATGCGGCATCAGCCCCGCGTCCGCCTCCTCTCTCGAAGCCGGTTCTGGAACCCGACTGGTGGAGGCGTGATTGGCAGGATCTCCGGATATAGTCCGGCTACTCCTCTTTCTGCCAGGACACGAAGGACACTGTTACATTTCAAACACAATAATCACAGAGCAGGTTTTTACCATACCTCTGTAGCGGCGTTTCTGCCCTAACCGCCTTCCTCTTAAGCCTGCCCGATCCGGACACCCTTTGCCGACGAGTCCCCAGGGGCTCGGCGCCGCGCTCTGACCGTTATCTCTACAAAAATATGACACTTCAGGTGTAAGGCATGGCATCAGAAAGGAGTCCTCTTCGGAGGATAGGGTTTTTGGCTTCGCTTACACACGGTGTAGGTAGCAGTCCGGGATAGTCGGCGATAATAGCCACTGAGACGCCATCGCAGCTTTCCTGATAAAATATCCCGTTGACGAGCTCCACAATAATATCCGGATCTTCTTCGAGTCCTGGATCGAAGGCCCTTCCGGGGTCCTCTGGCTGCAGGGAGGGGCTGGAGATTCCTTCTACGGCCCTCCTCAGTTCCTGCTCGAAAATATCAAGGTAAATAATCTCGACGAAGAACGCCAAAATGAGTGAAGTGGGGGAAAGAGTGGCGACTTACCCAGCTTGGGGGGTTGTACATAGAAAACCCATCCCGCGGTTTAATGTGAAGGAATTCTTCTTCTTCTCCTTTATACAGATCGGACAATATCCTCGCCAGAGCAGTGGCGGAGTCCGGACCCTTACGCCACAAATGAGTGGCATCATCTTCCCGCTAGGGCCACATGGGCTTCCCCCGATATTGAAGCGGCTGCACTCCCCGCATTATGTATATTGCCATAACCTCGACTATCGTCAGCCCGGATTTGGCCAGTAACTTTATCCTGCTCATCAGGAAGTGTATTTCTCTGGTATCCTCCTCTTGGGGGCCCCGAGGGCGCCAGCTTCGACATGCCTTCGGCGGAGCGTTACTGAACTTAGGGAGACCTGTCCGGACTGGATCCGGAAGGGGAACGTCGTCGACATAAAACCACTCCGAAGACCAGTTCTTCGGTGCCTTCTTGGGAGTACCGGATAGGTATCCGGTCTCGGCGATGCGCCATACTTCGGCTCCGCCCACTTGACATAGGGATTCCCCCTGGTCGCGAGGGACAAGGCAGAACAACTTCTTCCATAACCCAAAGTGAGCCTCGCAACCTAGAAATAGCTCACAAAGGGCAACGTATCCTGCTATATGCAGTAATGAGGCAGGGGTGACGTTGTGCAACTAGAGGCCGTAGAACTCCAAGAGCCCGTGAAGAAATGGGTGGATAGGAAACTCGACGCCCCTTAGCAGATGCGGGATGAGACATATTCGCTCCTCTGGGGATGGATTAGGAGATCCCTCTGCTTGCTCCCCGCCATTATAGGTGGCTAGTCCGGCTCGGACAGGGACCATGAATGCCGGTCGGAGAAACCCTTGGGTCTGTAACTCTATCAAACGGCTGTGAGGAACTGAACACTCTTCCCAGTCACCCGGCTTGGAGCGAGGGGAGCGAAAAGAAGAGCTGCGGCGACCGGCCATGTTGGAATGGTTTTTCCGCAGCACTCTGTTAGATGCTTGATCGAGGGAAGAGGGTGAGGTTTGGATCTGAGAATCCCCTTCTCTTCAAATAGACGGTTAGCCTGCCGGACCGGGGGTGGCAAATGCAAAAAAGCCTCAGCTCCTCGTATTCGCTCGACACATGGAGATGGTCATTATTGAGGCACAGAAGCCGAGGAGTACAACATTGATGGGAAGCCGGAGACTGTTCGTTGCAACAGGTACTTTGGAGTATTCGGGGATGGAACCTGCCTTGCAATGCCGAAGACAAACTGCGCGCCAGACTCATCGTCATTGAAGCCTGGTTCAGGGGCTACTGAGGGAGTCCTGGATTAGGGGGTATCCGGACAGTCGGACTATATACTTTGTCCGGACTATTGGAGCGTGAAGATACAAGACTCAAGACTCCGTCCCGTGTCCGGATGGGACTCTCCTTTGCATGGAAGACAAGCTTGGTGATCCGGATATTATATTTCCTTCTTTGTAACCGACCCCATGTAAACCTTAGCCCCCTCCGGTGTCTATATAAACCGGAGGGTTTAGTCCTTAGAGGCAGAATCATAATCATCATAGGCTAGCTTCTAGGGTTTAGCCTCTACGATCTCATGGTAGATCAACTCTTGTAATACCCATATCATCAATATCAATCAAGCAGGAAGTAGGGTTTTACCTCCAACAAGAGGGCCCGAACCTAGGTAAACATTGTGTCCCTTGCCTCCTGTTACCATTAGCCTTAGACGCACAGATCGGGACCCCCTACCCGAGATCCGCCGGTTTTGACACCGACAGAGGGGGCCGGCCAAGGGGGGTGGCTCGCCCTAGGGGGGGAGTCCAACTCCCACCGGGAGTAGGACTCCCCCCTTTCCTATTAGGAGAGGGAGAGTAAAGGAAGAGGAAGGAGGGAGGAAGGAAAAGGGGGGGAGGCGGCCCCCTCCCAATTCAGATTGGGCTTGGGGGGGGGGCACCCCCTCCCTTTCTCCTTTCCCCTCCTTTCAACTAAGGCCCATTAAGGCCCATATACCTCCCGGGGTGTTCCGATAACCTCCCGAAGTTCCGGTATTGTCCCAATCTTACCCGGAACCTTTCCGTGTCCAAATATAGTCGTCCAATATATCGATCTTCATGTCTCGACCATTTTGAGACTCCTCATCATGTCCTGATCACATTCGGGACTCCGAACAACCTTCGTTACATCAAAACACATAAACTCATAATATAACTGTGATCTTACTTTAAGCGTGCGGACCCTACGGGTTCGAGAACTATGTAGACATGACCGAGACACGTCTCCGGTCAATAACCAATAGCGGAACCTAGATGCTCATATTGGCTCCTACATATTCTGCGAAGATCTTTATCGGTCAAACCGCATAACAACATACGTTGTTCCCTTTGTCATCGGTATGTTACTTGCCCGAGATTCGATCGTCGGTATCTCAATACCTAGTTCAATCTCGTTACCGGCAACTCTCTTTACTCGTTATGCAATGCATCATCTTGTAACTAACTCATTAGTTACATTGCTTGCAAGGCTTATAGTGATGTGCATTACCGAGAGGGCCCAGAGATACCTCTCCGATAATCAGAGTGACAAATCCTAATCTTGAAATACGCCAACCCAACAAGTACCTTCGGAGACACCTGTAGAGCACCTTTATAATCACCCAGTTACGTTGTGACGTTTGGTAGCACACAAAGTGTTCCTCCGATAAACGGGAGTTGCATAATCTCATAGTTATAGGAACATGTATAAGTCATGAAGTAAGCAATAGCAACATACTAAACAATCAAGTGCTAAGCTAACGCAATGGGTCAAGTCAATCACATCATTCTCCTAATGATGTGATCCCGTTAATCAAGTGAAAACTCATGTCTATGGTTAGGAAACTTAACCATCTTTGGTTAACGAGCTAGTCAAGTAGAGGCATACTAGTGACACTATGTTTGTCTATGTATTCACACATGTATTATGTTTCCGGTTAATACAATTCTAGCATAAATAATAAACATTTATCATGAAATAAGGAAATAAATAATAACTTTATTGCCTCTATGGCATATTTCCTTCAGTGTCCCACTTGCACTAGAGTCAATAATCTAGTTCACATCGCCATGTGCTTTAACACCAATATTCATATCTGTATATGATTAACACCCATAGTTCACATCGTCATGTGACCAACACCCAAAGGGTTTACTAGAGTCAATAATCTAGTTCACATCGCTATGTGATTAACACCCAAAGAGTACTAAGGTGTGATCATGTTTTGCTCGTGAGAGAAGTTTAGTCAACGGGTCTGCCACATTCAGAGCCGTGTGTATTTTGCAAAATATTCTATGTCTACAATGCTCTGTACGGAGCTACTCTAGCTAATTGCTCCCACTTTCAATATGTATCCAAATTGAGACTTAGAGTCATCTGGATCAGTGTCAAAACTTGCATCGACGTAACCCATTACGACGAACCTCTTGTCACCTCCATAATTGAGAAACATATCCTTATTCCACTAAGGATAATTTTGACCAATGTCCAGTGATCTACTCCTAGATCACTATTGTACTCCCTTGCCAAAACAGGGCAGAGTATACAATAGGTCTGGTCAATAGCATGGCATACTTTTATAGAACCTATGACTGAGGCATAGGGAATGACTTTAATTCTCTTTCTATTTTCTGTCGTTGTCGGGATTTGAGTCTTACTCAATTTTCACACCTTTGCAACACATGCAGGAACTCTTTCTTTGACTGTTCCATTTTGAACTACTTCAAAATCTTGTCAAGGTATGTACTCATTGAAAATCTTATCAAGTGTCTTGATCTATCTCAATAGATCTTGATGCTCAATATGTAAGTAGCTTTACTGAGGTCTTTCTTTTAAAGAACTCCTTTCAAACACTTCTTTATGCTTTCCAGAAAAATTCTACATCATTTCTGATCAACAATATGTCACTCACATATACTTATCAGAAAGATTGTAGTGCTCCCACTCACTTTATTGTAAATACATGCTTCACTGCAATTCCGTATAAAACTATATGCTTTGATCAACTTACCAAAGTATATATTCCAACTCCGAGATGCTTGCACTAGTCCATAGATGGATTGCTGGAGCTTGCACATTTTGTTAGCACCTTTAGGATTGACAAAACCTTCTGGTTGCATCATATACAACTCTTCTTTAAGAAAAACATTAAGGAATGCAGTTTTGACATCCATTTGCCAGATTTCATAAAATGTGGCAATTGCTAACATGATTCGGACAGACTTAAGCATCGCTACAGTTGAGAAAATATCATTGTAGTCAACACCTTGAACTTGTTGAAAACCTTTTTGTGACAAGTCGAGCTTTGTAGATAGTAACACTACTATCAACGTTTGTCTTCCTCTCGAAGATCCATTTATTTTCTATGGCTTGCCGATCATCGGGCAAGTACACCAAAGTCCACACTTTGTTCTCATACATGGATCCTATCTCAGATTTCATGGCCTCCAGCCATTTTGCAGAATCAGGGCTCATCATCGCTTCCTCATAGTTCGTAGGTTCATCATGGTCTAGTAACATGACTTCTAGAATAGGATCGCCGCACCACTTTGGTGCGGACCATACTCTGGAAGACCTACGAGGTTCGATAGTAACTTGATCTGAAGCTTCATGATCATCATCATTAGCTTCCTCACTAATAGGTGTAGGAATCACAAGAACTGATTTATGTGATGAACTACTTTCCAATAAGGGAGCAGGTACAATTACCTCATCAAGTTCTACTTTCCTCCCACTCACTTCTTTCGAGAGAAACTCCTTCTCTAGAAATGATCCATTCTTAGCAATGAATATCTTGTCTTCGGATCTATGATAGAAGGTGTACCCAACAGTTTCGTTTGGGTATTCTATGAAGACGCACTTCTCCGATTTGGGTTCGAGCTTATCAGGTTGAAAACTTTTTCACATAAGCATCGCAACCCCAAACTTTAAGAAACGACAACTTTGGTTTCTTGCCAAACCACAGTTCATAAGGCGTCGTCTCAACGGATTTTGATGGTGCCCTATTTAAAGTGAACGCATCTGTCTCTAATGCATAACCCCAAAACGATGGTGGTAAATCGGTAAGATATATCATAGATCGCACCATATCCAATAAAGTGCGGTTACAACGTTCGGACACACCATAACGTTGTGGTGTTCTAGGTGGCGTGAGCTGTGAAACTATTCCACATTGTTTTATATAAAGGCCAAACTCGTAACTCAAATATTCTCCTCCACAATCAGATCGTAGAATCTTTATTTTCTTGTTACGATGATTCTCCACTTCACTCTGAAATTCTTTGAACCTTTCAAATGTTTCAGACTTGTGTTTCATTAAGTAGATATACCCATATCTGCTCAAATCATTTGTGAAGGTTAGAAAATAGCGATACTTGCCACGAGCATCAACACTCATTGGAACGCGTACATCGGTATGTATTATTTCCAATAAATCAGCAGCTCGTTCCATTGTTCCGAAGAACAGAGTTTTAGTCATCTTGCCCAAAAGGCACGGTTCGCAAGCATCAAATGATTCATAATCAAGTGATTCCAAAAACCCATCAGCATGGAGTTTCTTCATGCACTTTACACCGATATGACCCAAACGGCAGTGCCACAAATAAGTTGCACTATCATTATTAACTTTGCATCTTTTGGCATCAATATTATGAATATGTGTATCAGTACGATCGAGATCCAACAAACTATTTTCATTGGGTGTATGACCATTGAAGGTTTTATTCATGTAAACAGAACAACAATTATTCTCTAACTTTAAATGAATAACCATATTGCAATAAACATGATCAAATCATATTCATGCTCAACGCAAACGCCAAATAACATTTATTTAGGTTTAACACTAATCCCGAAAGTATAGGGAGTGTGTTATGATGATCATATCAATCTTGGAACTACTTCCAACACTCATTGTCACTTCCCTCTCAACTAGTCTCTGTTTATTCTGTAACTCCTGTTTCGAGTTACTAATCTTAGCAACCGAACAAGTATCAAATACTCAGGGGCTACTATAAACAGTAGTAAGGCACACATCTATAACATGTATATCAAATATACCCTTGTTCACTTTGCCATCCTTCTTATCCACCAAATATTCAGGGCATTTCCGCTTCCAGTAACCATTTCCTTTGCAGTGTAAGCACTTAGTTTCAGGCTTTGGTCCAGCTTTGGGCTTCTTCGCGGGAGTGACAACTTGCTTGTCATTCTACTTGAAGTTCCCTTTCTTTCCCTTTGCCCTTTTCTTGGAACTAGTGATCTTGTCAATCATAAACACTTGATGTTCTTTCTTGATTTCTACCTTCATCGATTTCAACATCACGAAGAGCTCGGGAATCGTTTTCGTCATCCCTTGCATACTATAATTCATCACGAAGTTCTACTAACTTGGTGATGGTGACTGCTACGTCTTCAGCTTGCGTTGGTTTTCCTCGAAGAGGAGAGGGTGATGCAGCAATAGTAGCGTAAGTATTTCCCTCAGTTTTTGAGAACCAAGGTATCAATCCAGTAGGAGGCTCCTCAAAAGTCCCACGCACCTACACAAACAATCGAGAACTCGCAACCAACGCGATAAAGGGGTTGTCAATCCTTCACGGCCACTTCATGTAAAGTGAGATCTAATAAAGATAGTAAGATAAGATAAATATATTTTTGGTATTTTATAATATAGATGCAAAAAGTAAAGATGCAAATAAAACTAGATTGAAAGCAAATATGATAAGAGATAGACCCGGGGGCCATAGGTTTCACTAGTGGCTTCTCTCAAGATAACATAGGTATTACGGTGGGTGAACAAATTACTGTCGAGCAATTGATAGAAAAGCGAATAATTATGAGATTATCTAGGCATGATCATGTATATAGGCGTCACGTCCGCAACAAGTAGACCGACTCCTGCCTGCATCTACTACTATTACTCCACACATCGACCGACTCCTGCCTGCATCTAGAGTATTAAGTTCGTAAGAACAGAGTAACGCATTAAGCAAGATGACATGATGTAGAGGGATAAAGTCAAGCAATATGATATAAACCCCATTTTGTTATCCTCGATGGCAACAATACAATACGTGCCTTGCAACCCTTTCTTTCACTGGGTAAGGATACCGCAAGATTGAACCCAAAGCTAAGCACTTCTCCCATGGCAAGAAAGATCAGTCTAGTAGGCCAAACCAAACTGATAATTCGAAGAGACTTGCAAAGATAACTCAATCATACATAAAAGAATTCAGAGAAGATTCAAATATTATTCATAGATAAACTTGATCATAAACCCACAATTGATCGGATCTCGACAAACACACCACAAAAAGAGTTTACATCGAATAGATCTCCACAAGAGAGGGGGAGAACATTGTATTGAGATCCAAAAAGAGAGAAGAAGCCATCTAGCTAATAACTATGGACCCGTAGGTCTGTGGTAAACTACTCACAACTCATCGGAGGGGCAAGGATGTTGATGTAGAAGCCCTCTGTGGTTGATTCCCCCTCCGGCAGAGTGCCGGCGAAGGCTCCAAGATGGGATCTCGCGGATACAGAAGGTTACGGTGGTGGAAATTGTGTCTCGTCTACCCCCTGGATGTTTTCAGGGTACGTAGGCTTATATAGGAGGAAGAACTACGTCGGTGGCCGCCCGAGGGGCCCACGAGACAGGGGGCGGGCCCTCCTATTTCGTGGGAGCCTCGGTTGTTTCTTGACTTGCACTCCAAGTCCTCTGGATCACGTTCGTTCCAAAAATCACGCTCCCGAAGTTTTCATTCCGTTTGGACTCCATTTGATATTCCTTTTCTTTGAAATACTGAAATAGGCAAAAAAACAGCAATATGGGCTGGGCCTCCGGTTAGTAGGTTAGTCCCAAAAATGATATAAATGTGTAAAATAAAGCCCACAAACATCCAAAAGGGGTAATATAATAGCATGGAACCATAAAAAATTATAGATACGTTGGAGACGTATCAACATCCCCAAGCTTAATTCCTGCTCGTCCTCGAGTAGGTAAATGCTAAAAAAATAAATTTTTGATGTGGAATGCTACCTAGCATAATTTATAATATAATTTTCTTTATTGTGGCATGAATATTCAGATCCAAATGATACAAAATAAAAGTTCATATTGACATAAGAAATAGTTATACTTCAAGCATACTAATCAAAGTAATCATGTCTTCTCAAAATAACATGGCCAAAGAAAGTTAACCCTACAAAATCATATAGTCTGGCTATTGCTCTATCTTCATCACACAAAGTATTTAATCATGCACAACCCCGATGACAAGCCAAGCAATTGTTTCATACTTTAATAATCTCAAACTCTTTCAAATTTCACGCAATACATAAGCGTGAGCCATGAACATAGCACTATATGTGGAATATAATGGTGGTTGTGGAGAAGACAAAAAGGAGAAGATAGTCTCACATCAACTAGGCGTATCAACGGGCTATGGAGATGCCCATTAATAGATATCAATGTGAGTGAGTAGGGATTGCCATGCAACGGATGCACTAGAGTTATAAATATATGAAAGCTCAACAAAAGAAACTAAGTGGGTGTGCATCCAACTCGCTTGCTCACGAAGACCTAGGGCATTTTGAGGAAGCCCATCATTGGAATATACAAGCCAAGTTCTATAATGAAAAATGCCCACTAGTATATGAAAGTGATAACATATGGGACTCTCTATCATGAAGATCATGGTGCTTTTTTGAAGCACAAGTGTGGAAAAAAGATAGTAGCATTGTCCCTTCTCTCTTTTTTCTCTCTTTTTTTCTTTCTTTTCTTTTCCTTTTTTCTCTTTTTTTCTTTGGCCTTTTTTTGGCCTTTCTCTTTTTTTTCTTTTTTTTCTTTTTTTCTTTTTGTAAAGTCCGAAGTCTCATCCCGACTTGTGGGGGAATCATAGTCTTCATCATCCTTTCCTCACTGGGACAATGCTCTAATAATGAAGATCATCACACTTTTATGGATTTACAACTCAAGAATTACAACTCAAAGCTAGAACAAGGTATGACTCTATATGAATTCCTCCGGCGGTGTACCGGGATATGCAATGAATCAAGAGCGACATGTATGAAAATTATGAAGGTGGCCTTGCCACAAATATGATGTCAACTACATGATCATGCAAAAAGCAATATGACAAAAGTAATACGTGTCATATGAACGGAACGGTGGAAAGTTGCATGGCAATATATATCGGAATGGCTATGGAAATGCCATAATACGTAGGTAAGGTGGCTGTTTTGAGGAAGGTACATGGTGGGTGTATGGCACCGGCGGAAGTTGCGTGGCACAAGAGAGGCTAGCAATGATGGAAAGGTGAAAGGGTTCGTATAATCCATGGACTCAACATTAGTCAAAAGAACTCATATACTTGTTGCAAAAACTTAGAAGTCATCAAAAACCAAAGCACTACGCGCATGCTCCTAGGGGGATAGATTGGTAGGAAAAGACCATCGCTCGTCCCCGACCGCCACTCATAAGGAAGACAATCAATAAATAAAATTGTGCTCCAACTTCATCACAAAGTGGTTCACCATACGTGCATGCTACGGGAATCACAAACTTCAACACAAGCATTCTTTAAATTCATAATCACCCAACTAGCATGACTCTAATATCACTACCTCCATATCTCAAAACAATTATCAAGCATCAAATTGATCATAGCATCCAATTCACTTTCTATGATAGTTTTTATTATACCCAACTTGGATGCTCATCATTCTAGGACCAAATTTGTAACCATAGCAAATACCATACTGTTCTAAAAGACTCTCAAAAAGATATAAGTGAAGCATGAGACTAGTAATTTCTTCAAAATTAAGTCACCACCGTCCTCTAAAATATATAAGTGAAGCACTAGAGTAAAAACTATCAAGCTCAAAAGATATAAGTGAAGCACATAGAGTATTCTAGCAAATTCTAATCAAATAGGCTTCTCCAAAAAGGTGTGTACAGCAAGGATGATTGCGGTAAACTAAAAATCAAAGACTAATATAATACACGACGCTCCAAGCAAAACACATATCATGTGGCGAATAAAAACATAGCTCCAAGTAAAGTTACCAATGAACGAAGACGAAAGAGGGGATGCCTTCCCGGGGCATCCCCAAGCTTAGGATTTTGGCTATCCTTGAATATCTTGGGGTGCCTTGGGCACCCCCACCTTAGGCTCTTGCCACCCTTTATTCCATAGTCCATAAAAGGTTTACCAAAAACTTGAAAACTTGACAACACAAAACTCAACAGGAAATCTTATAAGCTCCGTTAGTGAAAGAAAACAAAACCACCACATAAGGTACTGTAATGAACTCATTCTTTTTTTATTTTGGTGTTAAACCTACTGTATTCCAAATTCTCTATGGTTTATAAACTATTTATTGGCCATAGATGCATTGAAATAAGCAAATAACACACGAAAAACAGAATCTGTCAAAAACAGAACATTCTGTAGTAATCTGTAACTAACGCAAACTTATGGAACTCCAAAAATCCTACCAAAATAGGAAGTCCTGGACAATTTGTTTATTGATCAGCAGCAATAGGAATAACTTTTTTATCACGTTCTGGTGATTTTTAACAATTGTTTTCGTGAACAGAAAGTTTCTGGAAATTACAGCAAGATCAAATAACTATTATCCAAGAAGATCCTATAGGTTTAACTTGGCACAAACACTAATTAAAACATAAAAACACATCTAAACAGAAGGTAGATGGATTATTTATTCCTAAACAGAAGCAAAAAACAAAAAGCACAAAGAAAATTGGGTTGCCTCCCAACTAGCGCTATCGTTTAACGCCCCTAGCTAGGCATAAAAGCAAATATAGATCTAACGAATGCCATCTTTGGCACTAAATTCATAAGTAGCCCACATGCTAGATTCATAAGGTAATTCGACTTTCTTTCTTGGAAAGTGTTCCATGCCATTCTTTAATGGAAATTGGAATCTAATATTCCCTTCCTTCATATCAACAATCGCGCCAATCGTTCTAAGGAAAGGTCTACCAAGGATAATAGGGCAAGAAAGATTGCAATCTATATCAAGAACGATAAAATCCACGGGCACCAAATTTCTATTTGCAACAATAAGAACATCATTGATCCTTCCCATTGGCTTTTTAATGGCGGAATCCGCAAGGTGCAAATTTAAAGAGCAATCATCAAGATCATGGAAGCCTAGAATATCACATAAAGTTTTCGGAATCGTGGAAACACTAGCACCCAAATCACACAAAGAAAAACACTCATGATCTTTAATTCTAATCTTTATAGTAGGTTCCCACTCATCATTAAGTTTTCTAGGTATAGAAACTTCCAAATTAAGTTTTTCATCATAAGATTGCATCAAGGCATCAACAATATGTTTGGTAAAAGCTTTATTTTGACTATAAGCATGCGGAGGATTAACAACGGATTGCAACAAGGAAATACAACCTTCTAAAGAACAATTATCATAATCAAGTTCCTTGAAATCCAAGATAGTGGGTTCAATGTTATTTGAAGTTGTGGCTTCTCCAATCCCACTTTTACCAAATTTAGCATCAAGATCTAAAAACTCCGAATTCTTGGGACGCCTTCTAGGCAAAGTTGATTCATCATCAGTCCCATAATTATCAAAATTCATATTGCAAAACATAGATCTAATAGGAGACGCATCAATAACTTTAAGATCCTCATCATTATTTTCATGGAAACTAGAAGAACACGCTTTTATAAAGCTATCTTTTTTAGCATGCAATCTAGCGGTTCTTTCCTTGCACTCGTCAATAGAAATTATCATTACTTTGAGAGACTCATTGATACCATGCTTAGGAGGAGATGATCTAAGTTTAAGAAAATCAACATCAAGCAAAAGTCTATCAACGTTCCTAGCCAAATCATCAACTTTGAGCAATTTTTCTTCAAGCAAAGCATTAAAATTCTTTTGAGAAATCATAAATTCTTTCACACTACTCTCAAAATCAGAGGGCATATTATTAAAATTACCATAAGAATTATTGTAGGAATTTCCATAATTATTAGAGGAATTACTAGGGAACGGTCTAGCATTGAAGTTTCCTCTATAAGCATTGTTTCCAAAACTATTCCTACCAACAAAATTCACATCCATAGATTCATTATTATTCTCAATCAAGGAAGACAAAGGCATATCATTGGGATCAAAAGGAGTATTTTTAGTAGCAAACAATTTCATAAGTTCATCCATCTTTCCACTCAAAACATTGACTTCTTCTATAGCATGCACTTTTTTACTAGAAGATCTTTCGGTGTGCCATTGAGAATAATTAGCCATAATATTATCAAGAAGTTTTGTAGCATCTCCTAACGTGATTTCCATAAACGTGCCTCCCGCGGCCGAATCTAAGAGATTTCTAGAAGCAAAATTCAAACCGGCATAATTTTTTTGTATGATCATCCATAAAGTCAAACCATGAGTAGGGCAATTGCGAAGCATCAAATTCATTCTTTCCCAAGATTGGGCAACATGCTCATGATCAAGTTGTTTAAAATTCATGATATCGTTCCTAATAGTGATGATCTTAGCGGGAGGAAAATATTTAGAGATAAAAGCATCTTTGCACTTGTTCCAAGAATCAATACTATTTTTAGGCAAAGATGAAAACCAAACTTTAGCACGATCTCTAAGTGAAAACGGAAATAACTTCAATTTGACAATATTGTTATCCATATCTTTCTTCTTTTGCATATCACACAAATCAACAAAGTTGTTTAGATGAATAGCAGCATCTTCACTAGGAAGGCCGGTGAATTGATCTTTTATAACAAGATTCAGCAAAGCAGTATTGATTTCACAAGACTCAACATCATTAAGAGGAGCAGTCGGAGTACTAAGAAAATCATTATTATTGGTATTCGAGAAATCACACAATTTGGTATTATCTTGCGCCATGGCAACAAGTAATCCAACACACAAGCAAACAGAAAAAGGCAAGCGAAAAGAGAGGAGGAGATTAGGAAAGAGAGGGAGAATAAAACGGCAAGGGTGAAGTGGGGGTGAGGAAAACGAGAGGCAAATGGAAAATAATGTAAATGCGAGGGAGATGGGTTTGTGATGGTACTTGGTATGTCTTGACTTGAGCGAAGACCTCCCCGACAACGGTGCCAGAAATCCTTCTTGCTACGTCTTGAGCTTGCGTTGGTTTTCCTCAAAGAGGAGAGGGTGATGCAGCAATAGTAGCGTAAGTATTTCCCTCAGTTTTTGAGAACCAAGGTATCAATCCAGTAGGAGGCTCCTCAAAAGTCCCACGCACCTACACAAACAAACTGAGAACTCGCAACCAACGCGATAAAGGGGTTGTCAATCCCTTCACGACCACTTGCGAAAGTGAGATCTAATAAAGATAGTAAGATAAGATAAATATATTTTTGGCATTTTATAATATAGATGCAAAAAAGTAAAGATGCAAATAAAAGTAGATTGAAAGCAAATATGATAAGAGATAGACCCGGGGGGCATAGGTTTCACTAGTGGCTTCTCTCAAAATAGCATAGGTATTACGGTGGGTGAACAAATTACTGTCAAGCAATTGATAGAAAAGAGAATGTAAGTGCATCTAGTGCCCCTTAGTGATTTTGGTGTATTAAAGACTTATAGGTTAAGTAACTGATGCGTTTGTAAGTGTACACAGGTCTATAAGTCTATGAGGAGTTTGATATTTACAGAGAAAGTCGACCCCTAAAAATGAATTTCTTCAACTGAAGAATTTGATATTCTGAAGACTTTCTGAAGACTTTGAAAGTGAAGAAATTGGTGTGACCTTGAAGACTTGGTATTCATATGAGGAACATGAAGCGTGAAGACTTTTGTTTTCGTAGTTTCATTTTCTCTTTCTTGAGTCATAGGAAACACCGTACTGTTAAAGGGGGTCGAGGAAATACTAAGGAAAAATTTCCATTTGATGCTCAACTCAAAATCCTCACCTACAAATCCCTTCGAGTGAAGCTTTTGAAATCTCATACAGTTCAGTCAATTTTTCTTGATGAGACGAAGCTCTTCCGTCACTTGAGGAATTTGTTCTCGATCGAGGAGTTAGGAATTCGCCAAAGCGAATTGCCTACACGATGAGGAACATGATAGCCCCGAGGAATTTGATATTCAAACTTCCGACCGTTCTTTGTCTTCTTGCAAGCAAGCTGTCCCAAAATATCTCCACCTAACGGTCATATCATTTAAGGGCATTTATGTCTTATCATGTCGGGCTGCTCCCTAGGCTATAAATAGCCGCCCCCTACAACCACTAGTTGGTTGGCTGCTCCGAGAGAACTTGACACTTGTCATTTGAGAGCAACCCATCCTCTGAGGACTTTGAGCGAAAATCATCAAGTGAGGAAAAACCCAAAGTGAGGAAAAACCCCAAAACCAAACCCCAACAAACCCAAAGTGATTGAGCATCACTGAAGAAATTGATCCCGTGTGGATCCGACGCTTTTTACCTTTGAAGACTGTGCTTCTTCCAGACGGTTAGGCGTCACGGTCTAGAGCATCCAAGAGGAATTGTGGATTGCCGAGTGACCAAGTATGTGAAGGTTTGGAAGTCGCTCAAGACTTACCACGAGTGATTGGACGAGGTCTGCGTGACCTTAGTTCAAGGAGAATACGGTGAGGACTTGGTGTCTGAGCTGCGTGCTCGGTGATCGGGTGTCCGGACTGCGTGTCCTCGAGTTTAAATACTCACCGCCCAACCAGACGCATAACCGAGACAGCAGTTGGAACTGGTCTACCAAATCATTGTCTTCACCAACCTAATCGGTTCTATTTCCTCAACCCTTTCATTTCCTCATTATCGTGTTGAGTGTTTGTCATATCTGTGTTTGAAGACTTTGATCAAGACTTTCTCAATTTCCTCGTTCAATTTCTTCATCTGTTTGTCTTCATCTTGTGTTATCCTGTGATTACGCTTTTCACTCTGTGGTTGTCTTCATTTCATCATGATGACTATGCATGTAATCTGCTATGCTTACTTCTGAGTACTTATTCCGCTGCATGTATTTCTTCGCTAAGGAATTTCCTCACCGGCAAATTCCTCAGTGAAGAATTTGTAAAATTCATAAAAATCGCCTATTCACCCCCTCTAGTCGATATAACGACTTTCAATTGGTATCAGAGCAAGGTACTCCCTTGTTCTGTGTGATTTTGGTTTAACCACCTGGAGTTTTAGTTATGTCGACCGCAGGTATGATCAAGGTCTCAGCAGGGTGTCCTACCTTCGATGGGACGGACTACCCCTACTGGAAGAACAAAATGCGAATGCATCTTGAAGTAATTGACAACGATCTCTGGTATGTTGTGACAAAAGGTGTTTCCTCAGTCACACTCTCTCTGAATGATGCTGATGTGAAGAGATTCAAGCAACTCGATTCTCAAGCGAAGAATATCATATGTGGCCATCGAGCAAAGGCCAATATGGAAGAGTGAGTGCTTTGGAATCGCCAAACTCATTTGGGACAGGCTGTCCAAAGTAAATGAAGGTGTTTCAACTCAGCGTGACTCTCGAGTTGATGTTCTTCGAATCTCTTCAACCGCTTCAAAAGACTCGACAACGAAAATGTTCAACAAACCTTCGATCGCCTCACCGACATCTCAAATGAGCTTCAAGCACTGGTGCCACCGACATCACCGACCATGAGGTGGTGAAGAAATTGCTAAGATCGCTTGATTCCTCATTTGACACTCGCATCGATGATACAAGAACGAGCTGACTACAAGTCTCTTGATCCTGCTGATATCCTCGAAAGGCTAAATACTCACGAGTTCCAGCTTGTCAAAAGAGAGATCTCTATGGTTCGGCTATGGAAGAACACGTGCCTCAAGGCCAAGGCTGAATCTGAATCGAGAGTGAAGAATCTGGTAGTAGCCTTGGAGATCCTCAAGAATTTGGCCAGAGCTAGCATCGCTCGTGAAGAAATTCCAGAAATTCACAAGGCGTGGTCGTTTTGGAAAATCCTCAAGAAGCAGTGATTCCTCATCTAGTGACTATAAGCGAAGACTTTGCCACAAATGCAAGAAACCTGGTCACTATATCCAAGATTGTCCTCAGTGGGAAAAGGAATTGAAGAAGAAGAAACACAAGGATTACAGTTCTGATGACGTGAAGAAGAAGAAGAAATCATCAAAATCTTCATCATCAAAATCCTCAAAGCCTTCTTCTCACAAGAAGAGCAGCTCCAAAAAGGCTCGGGCATTCATTGGCAAGGAAATGGACTCTGAAGCTGAATCTGAGGAAAATGAGGAAGAGGAGGAGTCTGAAGAATCCGAATCTGGTGTGGCTAGTCTGGCTCTTGCTACTGCTTATGTTAGCAAGTCCATCTTCAACACTGAAGAAAATGACTACCGACAAACCCGATGAGGAAAATGATGACTACGCCCCACCTATTGCTTCATGGCAAAAGGTGCTAAGGTACTCAATTACACCTCCTCTGAATCTAGTGAAAATGAATCTGATGAGGATCTTAAGCCCAGCTACTCTAAACTTGCTAAGATTGCTATAAAACAACAAAGGGCTTTTGAAAAGGTTCAAAACATGCTAGATAAGAGTGATGATATGTTAGGTGAAGAAATGGATCGCACTCAAGCCCTAATCGAAAATCTTCGAAAGTTCGGTCTAGGCTTGACAGCCTTCAAGGTCATCATAACACTCTCTTATCTGATCATGAGAAACTTTCTTATGAATTTCTTCAAAGAAAGCAAGATCTTGAGAAGCTAAGAGCGAGTTATGAAGATCTTCAGAAGGAGCGCGATTCATTACTTGCTCAACAAATCAGCGCTTCTCAAGAAGAATTTGTTCCTCCATGCTTAAAGTGCATTGAACGTGAATCGCTAATTCTTCACCTAAATGTTCAAATGCTTCAACTGTTACAAATTCTTCACCTGCCTCTGCTATCACTAATTCCTCACCGAGGACATTGCTAGTATCCTTGACGATGCAGGTTGAAGGAATTGTACATGACAGCATGTACAAAAGCCTCAAAGGGCATCGACTCTTTGTGATGTGCTTAAAAGCAGATCCTCAACAGAACCCTAGGAAAGAGGGTATTGCCTTTGAGAGGAAACTCAATCTTGATGGAACGTCATCGAAGCTTTGAGCAGTATCCCAAAACCTCATGGGTTGCTGCAAAGGGACCTCCAGTTGATCCATCTACCTTATCTGGCTTTACATGTGAATTTCCTCATTCTGATGATGAGTCATTTGACTCAAACTATAAACTGTTCAAAAATCAGAATGGTGAAGTATTTGCTAGATATGTTGGCACTAACTGCAGGAACGGTCCCCCTATGAAGAAAATCTGGGTTCCCAAGAAATGTCTTGAAAATCTTCAAATGAATGTCCTCATGACACCACCTGTGAAGAAAAGGAACCCCAGATCAAATTCTTCATATGGACCAAATTCTTCATATGGATCCAAGTCCTCATATGGACCAAATTCCTCACGTGGATCAAATTCCTCAAAAGGATCAAAGTCCTCATATGATTATCATCGTGCTAACAACTCTGTTTCGCAGGGTAGAGCTAAGGGCTATGAATATGTGCATTATTCTTCAAACCAATATGTTCATAAGTCCTCGAAGAATTTCTCTGCTTATTCATATGCTTACCCTAACCCCTCTTATGTGAAACGAAATGGTTTGGCCTCTATGCCACCATTCTCATATGGTGCTCGCAGAATGATGAACTCTTTGCCACCCCTTCAGATGTGGGTGGTGAAGAAAAAGAACTAATCTCTTCTGCAGGGTCAGGTCTCCAGACGTGCCTCAACGTCTGAAGAATTTCTTTGGGGCCCGACAAAAGTGCTCGAAAGGACGCAGGCTAATCATGATGAAATGAACTTTCATTTCACACGTCCTCATACTGCTTATCTAAATACTGACTGATGAAATTCATCTGATGAACTTGATACCATATTCTTCACTGATGAAGTATATGAGATCGTAAGTTGTACTAATTCATCTGCAGGATGATCAACCCAAAGCCACTGAGTGGGTTCTCGATAGTGGATGTACAAATCACATGACTGGTGACAAGAATCTATTGATGGATGCTCCCTTATCACCGTCACATCTGAAGCATATCATCTTCTTGACAAAGGCAAAAGTCAGGTATTGGGACTTGGTAAGGTTGCTATCTCTAAGGACATGCACATGGACAAAGTCATGCTTGTTGAGTCTTTAGGATATAACCTCATGTCAGTCTCAATGCTTTGTGATCTCGATATGGTAGTTATCTTTGGCAAGTATCGTTGTGTTGTGATTATGGAAGCTGACAATTCCAAAGTCTTCGAAGGCTTTAGGAGAGGAGACTTGTATATTGTTGATTTTTCCACAGGACCACAACCAGCCGTGTGTCTACTTGCAAAAGCTTCAGAAGGCTGGCTATGACATCGACGACTTGGTCACGCAGGCATGAGGAATTTGCACACGCTTGCAAAGAAGAAGCATGTCATTGGCATTGAGAATGTCAAATTCCTCAAGAATCACTTATGCGGTGCCTGTGAAGCTGGAAAAATGACCAAGGCCAAGCATCCAGCAAAGACTATCATGACCACTACTCGTCCCTTCGAATTGCTTCACATGGACCTCTTTGGTCCCAATCATTACTCAGCTGTCACTAATGATGCATCTCTTTATGGCTTTGTTATTGTTGATGATTACTCTCGTTACACATGGGTACACATTGTTACTTTCAAAAATCAAGTGCAGGAAATCTTCAAACGATTTTCCTCGAGGGCTTCAACCAACTTTGGTGTGAAGATCAAGCACATCAGGAGTGACAATGGAACTGAGTTCAAGAATTCCGGACTTGAGGATTATCTTGATGAACTTGGTATTACTCATGAGTTATCTGCTCCTTATACTCCTCAGCAAAATGGCGTCGTGGAGCGCAAGAACAGAACTCTTGTTGAGATGGCTTGCACTATGCTTGATGAATACAAAACGCCTAGTCGTTTCTGGATTGAAGCAATTGACACTGCGTGCCACATCATCAACAGTATATCTTCACAAATTCTTCAAAAGACTGCCTATGAACTCCTCACGCGACAAGAAACCCAATGTAAGTTATTTCAAAGTCTTGATTGCTAAATGCTGGATTAGAGATCCTCACCACACCTCTAAATTTGCACGAAAGCACATGAAGGTTTTATGCTTGGTTACGGAAAGGACTCGCACACCTCGTAGTCTTCAACATCGCACTTCACAAGATTGTTGACTTTGTAGATGTGCGGTTCGATGAAACTAATGGCTCGCAAAGAGAGCACCTACCTTCGTGTTAGACTTAACCAGCACCGAGGATTCTATCAGGTTCAAGGCAACCGAGGATGTCATTCCTCATCAAGAAACTGCTGAAGAATTCATTCCTGACGTGAAGAACGCCGAGCTGATGCACTCAAGATAATCTGAAGAAAATGGTCTTTGAGGAAAATGATCAAATTCCTCAAGACAACCAGCTCATCCTCGCGTTGCAAAAGAAGTGCAAGTTGACAAAATCATCGATGACATTGAAGCGCCAGTCCTCTCACTCGCTCAAAAGCTTCACACTTATCTAACTTTTGTGGGCACTATGCTTTTGTCTCTATCACAGAGCCCACTAAGGTAGATGAAGCATTTTCGAGCGGAGTGGATTCAGGCCATGCAAGAAGAATTACATCATTCGAGCTCAACAACGTCAGGGAACTGGTCAAACGTCCAGATCCTCGCAAGCATAATATCATTGGCACAAAGTGGATCTACCGCAACAAGCAAGATGAAAATGGTCTTGTGGTGAGGAATAAGGCACGACTAGTAGCTCAAGGCTACACGCAGGTTGAAGGAATTGATTTCGATGAAACTTTTGCACTGTTGCTAGACTTGAGTCTATTAGCATATTACTCGCCTATGCTAACCATCACAATATCACTTTATATCAAATGGATGTGAAAAGTGCATTCCTCAATGGTAAGCTTGAGGAAGAAGTATATGTTGCTCAACCCCAGGTTTTGAAGATCCAAAGAATCGACAAAGTCTTCAGACTAAATAAGGCCCTCTATGGCCTCAAGCAAGCCCCTCAAGCGTGGTATGATACATTGAAGGAATTCTTCGTGAAGAATGGCTTCACCCGGTTCACTCGACCCTACTCTCTTTACTAAATCATATGATGGTGAACTTTTGTGTGCCAAATATATGTTGATGATATTATCTTTGGCTGTCTCGACCAACGTTATAGTGATGAATTTGCCTATATGATGAGTGAAGAATATCAAATGTCTATGATGGGAGAGTTGAAATTCTTCTTAGGTCTTCAAATTCATCAACAACACAATGGCATATTCATATCTCGGAGAAATACCTCAAAGATGTCCTCAAGAAATTCGCATGCAAGATTGCAAAGGTGTCAAAATTCCTATGCCCACAAATGGCCATCTATGCATCGATGAAAATGGTATTGACTTGATCACAAGGTATACCGCTCCATGATTGGTTCTTTATTGTACTTATGTACATCTAGGCCAGATATAATGCTTAGTGTTTGCATGTGTGCCCGATTTCAAGCTACACCAAGGAATCACACCATAAGGCTGTGAAGCATATTCTTCGATATCTAGCTCACACACCAACACTAGGATTATGGTACCCCAAGGGCTCTACTTTTGATCTCATTGGATATTCGACTCGACTATCTTTGGTGATCGTGTGGACCGCAAGTCAACATCTGGTACTTGTCATTTCCTCGGACGATCTTTGGTCCGTTGGTCCTCGAAAACAGAACTGCGTATCACCGTCCATCATGGAAGCTGAATACATTGCTGCTGGCTCGTGTTGTGCTCAATTACTATGGATGAAGCAAACCCTCAAGGACTACGGCATCAACGTGAAGAATGTGCCTCTCTATTGTGACAATGAGAGTACCATCAAGATTGCTCACAACCAGTTCAGCACTCAAGACAAAGCACATTCAAATTCGTCATCATTTTCTTCGTGATCATGTGTTGAAGGGTGACATCTCCATCGAGCATGTGAAGATGAAGAACAGCTAGCTGATATCTTCACTAAGCCCTTGGATGAGAAGAGATTTAGCAAGTTGCGGTGTGAGCTAAATATCTTAGAATCTTGAACGTTCTTTGAAAAGGACACACATCCTAACACTTATGCAAAATTGATGACTTAGATGTGCAACACATGAAGAAACGTTTTCTTCAATCAATGAAGAATAACACTCTAAATGTGAAGAAATTAATGAAGAATTTGATTCTCGAACCCTCGACAATTGTACGCGGTGTCTGAAATCATCATTCTTATCTGATGGGTCACGCCACCACCAAAGTTGAAAATCTTCAATTTGAGTTTTCCTCAGTTTTGAAATTCTTCAGTTTTTGAAATTCTTCAGTTTTTCAAATTCTTCAGTTTTTCAAATTCTTCAACTTTGCAAAATCTTCACTGTTTCCGTCGTCTTTCTTCATTGGCTATATATATATATATGGATTTATGTCCTCTACAGCATTCACTTATGGCTAATTCTTCAAGTCGCTTTTTCTGCTAAGTGAATGTGATCGGACCCTTCCCCTCTATGCTATACTCAACCCAATCCATTCACAAATTCTTCATGTGCGTTCTACTTTGAAACTCGTTCAAATTCTTCACTGTGTCCTTGACAGCTGAAGAAATTGCGAACGGAACTTTTAAAACGAATCTTATCCAAACTTCGACTTTACCGCTCAAACCGTTCCGCATCCCACGATGCATTATTATATCCACCCACGATCGCACACGATCTCCACTACACAGTACGTGGGTGACACATGTCGTGAGAAGGGAAGCGGTCAGGGGCACGTTCGTCCTAAATCTTCGGACAAGCCGTTTTTCACCGTGGCTATAAATACCCCTCTCTCCCTTCCTCACTCTTTTACTCCGCCGATCTCTCTCCCGCCGAGCTCCTCAAAACCAAGCGCCGCTACTCCATCGTCGCCGGTGAGGAAAAGCTTCCTTGCCTTGACCTCTTCGCCGACGTACTCGCGCCGACCGTGGAATTTCTTCACTCCGCCGTCGCCGTAGCTGATTTCCTCTGCCAAGTTAGGGCGGAGAAGATCTGAACGGACGAACTTCTCAACTGTTCATCTCAGTTCGTCGTGTTCTTCACTTTGGGTAAATTAAAAGCTACTTTTATTTACTCGCTTTGATTCTCAAATTTTCTTCAAATTCTTCAAAGGTGTTTATTTCAAATTCCTCACACATATGAACACCTCAAAACTCTTGACTCATTTCTCTAAGCTATGATTTTCTTCAAGATTCCTCAATTGTGTGGATCTTCGATCTATACAACTCTGGAACCTAAGATAACGAACGCTTATTGAAATTCTTCAAGGCTCATCTGGTCAAAATCCTCAAACTTGTTTTTTTTTTTAAAAACTCTCTGAGAACGCATATGACCTCTTCAAATTCCTCGCACCTATACTCTGTTCACAGGTACAAATGTCTGCTGCTGAATCCCTAGGTTCTCATCAACTTAACTCATTTGCAGCGTTCCTCGAAGAAAAACTGCACACTTCTTCAGAGAACTCAATTGTTCAATTTCCTCACCTGAAGAAAATGGCAGATGGCAAGAAGCCGCAGAAGGGAGGAAAGAAACCTGAGGTCATGACAGCATTCGAAATCCCTGAGGAAATATATGCTGACTATTGCACACCAGATGAGGAAAGCAAAAACCAACGCAAGGTGCGTATACAGAAGATTGAACGGAGATGGGCACGGGAATGGAAGGAATACCGCTATGTTACACCTAAGTACATGAAGAAATTCGCGTTAAATCCTCCATGCCCAAGAGCTCCATTGGCACCAGGCCAAATAGCTGATCCCACTAGCGTCAAACGCGGTGAGGACTTTCCTGATGAATGGGCTAAACGCCAAGCTAAGTTGGCTAAGCAAGCAAAGGAAGCGTGAAGAAATTCAATGAGGATTCTCGCGCTGCTGCTGCCATCGAGGTCTCGCCAAGCCGAAGAAATCGATGCAAAAGAAGTCTGCAAATAAGCCAAGTGCTTCTTCATCTATGCCCTCACGGCCAAGTTCCTCGGCAGCTCCTTCCGTGCAAATTCTCAACAACAAATTCCTCACACCGCTTTGTTCCATCAAAGTCCTCACTGTTCCATCCAAACCTTCAGTTCTGTGCATCTCGCCACTTGTCAAAGGACTGCTGGTTTTTCAATTGCCTCGAGCACCTCTGCAAATTCCTCGGCTGCTTTCAATTCTTCATCGGCCCGACTGCTGAAGACAAAAGCTACAACTGGACGTGGTCCTCGGCCTAGTCCAAGGAAGAAACAGCTTGTCGCCCACGTGCCATCGATGATGAGGCATCGATGATGAACTTGAAGAAATCATCGAGACCGCCAAGCTAGAGCCGAAGAGCCAAGGGAACATCTGTGCCACGCTTTTGGACCAAGAAAGTCCTCGATTTCATCGACCTCGCACAATGATCCCAATACCCCTCGCTGATCTTCCTTTGACACCTGGTCAAAGTCATATGTTGACTCACTTCATCGCTGAAGAAAATGGAAGTTCGAGAAGGCGAAGGAAATCAAGAAGGCTCAATACAGGAAGGAGAGGTTCTCAAGAAAATGTTGTCAAGATGACACCGAGGAACTTCTTCAAGCTCAAACTGAAATTCAGAACCTCAAAGCAAGAACTTTGACACGCACTATGCTGATTGGCAAGTTGTCAAGACCAGATTCAGAATCGACGAAGAATCTCACAAGTGTTGCTGCATCTGAGCAACATGAAAATCCTCAGGCTGAAGCCTCTGCTCAGCCTAATGAAGAAAATGCCAGCAACGCTGAAATTCCAGCCGCTGAAGAAACTGCCAGGGCACCCACTAGTGGTGCGCCTGAAGAAATTGCTCAAGACAGGGGCGCATCGGTTGCTCTCAAGAAACTGCCCCAAATTCCTCGGCTCCTCTGCGCCAACTCCAACTCCTATTCTTCCATCTGCTTCGGATGTGAAGAAAACCAAGGCTGCGGAACGAGCTGCTGTGAAGAAAAGGAAAGCATCAGCTGCGTCAGATTCTTCGGCTGCGAAGAAAATGAAGCCAATGACCAGCTCTGTTGAAAACCCGATTGATGCTATTCCAATTTCCTCCATACCTTCAAAGGAAGTGGTTCCTTTTGGAGAAGAATATGAAGTACCAACCGGATCGATGAAGAACATCAATCTCTGCTCTGTCTCGAGAAAATTGATGAAGAAATTGAAGTGGAAGCTGTCCTTCAACCCCAGTCATTCCCTCATCGACCATGAAATTCCTCAAGATGGTGCCGAGGAAATTGAAAATGAAGATGTGGATATTGGATGCACCACTCAAAGAATCAATGATGACTTTTGGGAAAATCAACATCCCAATACTCCGCTCTTCACCCCACTTCAACAAGTTCCTCACTCCCCCGCACAGACTGTCCAGATAGACTCTGAAGAAAATCATCCCACGAGTCCTGTGCATGAAGAAATTCCAGCCACTAGCGCTGATGAAACTGCTGCTGCTGCTGCTGAAAATCCTCAAACTGCACAAGTTGAAGATCAAGAAATTCCTCAAGCTGAAGAACCTGAACTTACGGTTCCAGAGGTGGTGATGCAACTGACTGACACACCTCTGCCAAAACAGAAGAATCCGTTCTCAACCAAGCAAAAGTTCAAGGCTAAGGATTTCTTTGCTGAGCATGTGTTCTTCACTGAATATAATCCCTATGATTCTGCTCGGATTAGGAAGAGGCGCTTCTGGACTGCCAGTCAAGCCAACTTCTATTCCTCAGTGCTTTTCAACAAGGACAAAATCTTCGATCATGCTCATATTCCTCATGTGGATATGGATTCACTGCCAGGCTTTGAGCCCGTCCTAAGTGTTCTTCACGATGCAGGTCTTCTAAACTTTTGCACTGATATTTGTGATTGGAATGAAGAGCTAATTCTTCAGTTCTATGCAACACTTCACATCACCGGAGATGTCAAGATGTGACTTCATGGGTCTTAGATTGGATGACCGAAAACACCCACTACAAGGCACCGCAAGTGAATTGCTTCGTGCCCTTCCACTCGATCCTCCGCTTGACGGTGCGTCGCCATCTATGAAGAAAAGGAACTTTCAAATCACTATATGCAAGTGTTGATGAAGCCATTGAAACCAAGGCAAGCTCCAAGGACCAAATTCCTCGTCAAGGAATTGTTATATGTGCCTCGAACAGTCTATCGAATTTTGTCGAAGACTATGAGTCCTATCAAGGGCCACGACTCGAATGATGAAGAGGTCGTTGGCATCATGAAGAATATGCTTTTCAACATCATCCATGGCGTTCCCGTCAATTTCCATGATTTCTTCATGAGGACTCTGGCCAACATCGCCATGTCACCTTTTGAGCTGAAACCTTATGCACCTTGGATTATGAGATTCATCAGGTCAAGATCTTCACTGAATTACAAGGCTGACACTTTGAACCACTGCAGCTACCTGCCCCCGATTGAAGTCCTCAAACGGACAATTGCCTCAGCTGATGAAAAGGGAAAGGCTACTGCTGTGATAGATGAAGGCATTCGTCCATTGGATGGACAGTTTAGCAAAGCAGCATCTTACTCCACCAATGATGACTCGCCACCCATGACTCAAAGAACAAATACCTCGATTAAGCAAAATCCTCAAGGAACGCACCTGTGGTGATGACTGATCGTGAGTTACTCCTCGCCTTCATCGGAAGGTTGATCGCAATCACAAGTGGGTCAAACGTCGGTTTGGTACTATTCTTTACAACATGACCTCAACTCACAATGCGGTGAAGAAAACCACTACTATCTTCATGAAACCTTCAAGCGCACTGGGCTGTTCTTTCACATGTATACAATGAAGAAGAACTGCAATCAATGGGACTCAAGGAAGAATTTGACTGGTCTGCACCTCCTCCAAGAAATTCAAGAAAGTCAAAGTTCCTTCCTTAGTGGCCAGCTCCTATTCTTCATCTCGCGACATCGATGAAAATGAAGATTTGGAAGACACTGCTGCTGGTCCTACTTCAACGAACAACCCCGATAATGTTTGGCGCTCCGCCTTCAACTTGAAATTCTTCAAGAGCGTTAGTCCTCGCCGATCCTTTTGGTCATTCGATGACAAAGGGGAGAAATTTGAGTTAGTCTTCAAGCCGGTCTCGTTTTTGTCTATATACAATATTTTATTAAGTTACAACTCGTTCTTCGAAACCTTTTATTGGATCGAGTTGTAATCTTAAACCCGATGGTGCTTTGATACTTTTGATGCATTATGCTTTTGCTCTATGCTGTGATTACAGAGTGTTGATATCGCTGATCCTTGTTATGCTCGATCCTCATGAGCTCGATGAAAATCTTCAAATCGATTTGGGATCGATACTCATGAAAAGTTTCAAATTCCTCATACGCATTGGGCTCGACACTCTTTATGCATTTTTTGCATGCTCGCATATCATCAAGCACCATATTTCATCATGCATTTCAAATTCTTCATATTATATGTTAAATCGTGTATGAATTACAAGATATAGGGGAGATCTCCATGATTCAATTCTTCAAATGTGCATTGCCTCAAAAGCAAATTCCTCACTATGCACATCTTGGGGAGTTCTTCTATATCTTGCAATCAAAATCCTCATTATCAGTATTTACACTTCATATGTTTATCCTCGTTGAAAACTTAACTGTATTGTCATCAATCACCAAAAGGGGAGATTGTAAGTGCATCTAGTGCCCTTAGTGATTTTGGTGTATTGAAGACTTATAGGTTAAGTAACTAATGCGCTTGTAAGTGTACACAGGTCTATAAGTCTATGAGGAGTTTGATATTTACAGAGAAAGTCGACCCTAAAATGAATTTCTTCAATCAAGAATTTGATATTCAAGACTTTCTCAAGACTTTGAAAGTGAAGAAATTGGTGTGACCTTGAAGACTTGGTATTCATATGAGGAACATGAAGCGTGAAGACTTTTGTTTTCGTAGTTTCATTTTCTCTTTCTTGAGTCATAGGAAACACCGTCATTGTTAAAGGGGTCGAGGAAATACTAAGGAAAATTTCCATTTGATGCTCAACTCAAAATCCTCACCTACCAATCCTTCGAGTGAAGCCTTTGGAAATCTCATACAGTTCAGTCAATTTCTTCAAGGATGAGACGAAGCTCTTCCAGTCCTTGAGGAATTTGTTCGATTGAGGAGTTAGGAATTCGCCGGTCGAATTGCCTACACAAAGGAGGAACATGATAGCCCCGAGGAATTTGATATTCAAACTTCCGACCTGCTGTTGTCTTCTTGCGCCACTGTCCCCAAAATATCTCCACCTAACGGTCATATCATTTAAGGGCATTTATGTCTTATCATGTCGGGCTGCTCCCTAGGCTATAAATAGCCGCCCCTACAACCACTAGTTGGTTGGCTGCCCGAGAGAACTTGACACTTGTCATTTGAGAGCAACCCATCCTCCGAGGACTTTGAGCGAAAATCATCAAGTGAGGAAAACCCAAAGTGAGGAAAACCCAAAACCAAACCCCAACAAACCCAAAGTGATTGAGCATCATCAAGAAATTGATCCTGTGGATCCGACGCTTTTACCTTTGAAGACTGTGCTTCTTCCAGACGGTTAGGCGCCACGGTCTAGAGCATCCAAGAGGAATTGTGGATTGCCGAGTGACCAAGTATGTGAAGGTTTGGAAGTCGCTCAAGACTTACCACGAGTGATTGGACGAGGTCTGCGTGACCTTAGTTCAAGGAGAATACGGTGAGGACTTGGTGTCTGAGCTGCGTGCTCGAAGGATCGGGTGTCCGGACTGCGTGTCCTCGAGTTTAAATACTCGGCCGCTCCAACCAGACGCATAACCGAGACAGCAGTTTGAACTGGTCTACCAAATCATTGTCTTCACCAACCTAACTGGTTCTATTTCCTCAACCCTTTCATTTCCTCATTCTTGTGTTGAGTGTTTGTCATATCTGTGTTTGAAGACTTTGATCAAGACTTTCTCAATTTCCTCGTTCAATTTCTTCACTGTTTGTCTTCATCTTGTGTTATCCTGTGATTACGCTTTTCGTACTCTGTGATTGTCTTCATTTCATCATGATGACTATGCATGTAATCTGCTATGCTTACTTTCGAGTACTTATTCGCTGCATGTATTTCTTCGCTAAGGAATTTCCTCACCGCAAATTCCTCATGAAGAATTTGTAAATTCATAAAATCGCCTATTCACCCCCCCTCTAGTCGATATAACGCACTTTCAGAGAATAATTATGAGATTATCTAGGCATGATCATGTATATAGGCATCACGTCCGCAACAAGTAGACCAACTCCTGCCTGCATCTACTAGTATTACTCCACACATCGACTGACTCCTGCCTGCATCTAGAGTATTAAGTTCATAAGAACAGAGTAACGCATTAAGCAAGATGACATGATGTAGAGGGATAAACTCAAGCAATATGATATAAACCCCATCTTGTTATCCTCGATGGCAACAATACAACACGTGCCTTGCAACCCTTTACATCACATCGGGTAAGGACACCGCAAGATTGAACCCAAAGCTAAGCACTTCTCCCATGGCAAGAAAGATCAATCTAGTAGGCCAAACCAAACTGATAATTCAAAGAGACTTGCAAAGTTAACTCAATCATACATAAAAGAATCCAGAGAAGATTCAAATATTATTCATAGATAAACTTGATCATAAACCCACAATTCATCGGATCTTGACAAACACACCGCAAAATGAGTTTACATCGAATAGATCTCCACAAGAGAGGGGGAGAACATTGTATTGAGATCCAAAAAGAGAGAAGAAGCCATCTAGCTAATAACTATGGACCCTAGGTTTGTGGTAAACTACTCACAACTCATCGGAGGGGCAAGGATGTTGATGTAGAAGCCCTCCGTGGTTGATTCCCCCTCCGGCAGAGTGCTAGCGAAGGCTCCAAGATGGGATCTCGCAGATACAGAAGGTTACGGTGGTGGAAATTGTGTTTCGTTTGCCCCCTGGATGTTTTCGGGGTACGTAGGCTTATATAGGAGGAAGAAGTATGTCGGTGGCCGCCCGAGGGGCCCACGAGACAGGGGGCACGCCCTATAGGGGGGGCGCACCCTCCTATCTTGTGGGAGCCTCGGCTGCTTCTTGACTTGCACTCCAAGTCCTCTGGATCACGTTCGTTCCAATAATCACGTTCCCGAAGGTTTCATTCGGTTTGGACTCCGTTTGATATTCCTTTTCTTCGAAATACTGAAATAGGCAAAAAAACAGCAATATGGGTTGGGCCTCCGGTTAGTAGGTTAGTCCCAAAAATGATATAAATGTGTAAAATAAAGCCCAGAAACATCCAAAAGGGGTAATATAATAGCATGGAACAATAAAAAATTATAGATACGTTGGAGACGTATCAGTGACTAGAGAACTCTGTCACTCACTATCTTATCTGGAAGATTAACTCCCACTTGATTCAAGCGATTGTAGTACCCACACAATCTGAGCACATGCTCACTAGTTGAGCAATTCTCCTCCTTATTTTAGCTATAGAACTTGTTGGAGACTTCATATCTCTCAACTCGGGTATTTTCTTGAAATATTAACTTCAACTCCTGGAACATCTCATATGGCCGATGACGTTCAAAACGTCTTTGAAGTCCCGATTCTAAGCCGTTAAGCATGGTGCACTAAACTATAAAGTAGTCATCATATTGAGCTAGCCAAACGTTCATAATGTCTGCATCTGCTCCTGCAATAGGTCCGTCACCTAGCGGTGCATCAAGGACACAATTCTTCTGTGCAGCAATGAGGACAATCCTCAGATCACGGATCCAATCCGCATCATTGCTACTAACATTTTTCAACACAGTTTTCTCCAGGAACATATCAAAATAAACATATGAAAGCAACAACGCGAGCTATTGATCTACAACATAATTTGCAAAATACTACCAGGACTAAGTTCATGATAAATTTAAGTTCAATTAATCATATTACTTAAGAACTCCCACTTAGATAGATATCTCTCTAATCATCTAAGTGATCACGTGATCCAAATCAACTAAACCATAACCGATCATCACGTGAAATGGAGTAGTTTTCAATGGTGAACATCACTATGTTGATCATATCTACTATATGATTCATGCTCGAACTTTCGGTCTTAGTGTTCCGAGGCCATATCTGCATATGCTAGGCTCGTCAAGTTTAACCTGAGTATTCTGCGTGTGCAAAACTGGCTTGCACCCGTTGTAGATGGACGTAGAGCTTATCACACCCGATCATCACGTGGTGTCTGGGTACGACGAACTTTGGCAACGGTGCATACTCAGGGAGAACACTTTTATCTTGAAATTTAGTGAGAGATCATCTTATAATGCTACCGTCAATCAAAGCAAGATAAGATGCATAAAAGATAAACATCACATGCAATCAATATAAGTGATATGATATGGCCATCATCATCTTGTGCTTGTGATCTCCATCTCCGAAGCACCGTCATGATCACCATCGTCACCGGCGCGACACCTTGATCTCCATCGTAGCATCGTTGTCGTCTCGCCAACTATTGCTTCTACGACTATCGCTACCGCTTAGTGATAAAGTAAAGCAATTACAGGGCGATTGCATTGCATACAATAAAGCGACAACCATATGGCTCCTACCAGTTGCCGATAACTCGGTTACAAAACATGATCATCTCATACAATAAAATTTAGCATCATGTATTGACCATATCACATCACCACATGCCCTGCAAAAACAGGTTCGACGTCCTCTACTTTGTTGTTGCAAGTTTTACGTGGCTGCTACGGGCTTAGCAAGAACCGTTCTAACCTACGCATCAAAACCACAACGATAGTTCGTCAAGTTAGTGTTGTTTTAACCTTCGCAAGGACCGGGTGTAGCCACACTCGGTTCAACTAAAGTTGGAGAAACTGACACCCGCCAGCCACCTGTGTGCAAAGCACGTCGGTAAAACTAGTCTCGCATAAGCGTACGCGTAATGTTGGTCCGGGCCGCTTCATCCAACAATACCGCCGAAGCAAAGTATGACATGCTGGTAAGCAGTATGACTTGTATCGCCCACAACTCACTTGTGTTCTACTCGTGCATATAACATCTACGCATAAAACTTGGCTCGGATGCCACTGTTGGGGAACGTAGTAATTTCAAAAAAATTCCTACGCACACACAAGATCATGGTGATGCATAGCAAGGAGAGGGGAGGAGTGTGTCCACGTACCCTCGTAGACCGAAAGCGGAAGCGTTAGCACAACGAGGTTGATGTAGTCGTACGTCTTCACGGCCCGACCGATCAAGCACCGAAACTATGGCAACTCCGAGTTCTTGCACACGTTCAACTCGATGACGTCCCTCATACTCCGATCCAGCCGAGTGTCGAGGGAGAGTTCCGTCAGCACGACGGCGTGGTGACGATGATGATGTTCTACCGTCGCAGGGCTTCGCCTAAGCACCTACAATATTATCGAGGAGGACTATGGTGGAGGGGGGCACCGCACATGGCTAAGAGATCAATGATCAATTGTTGTGTCTATGGGGTGCCCCCTCCCCCGTATATAAAGGAGTGGAGGAGGGGGCCGGCCAAGGGGGTGGCGCGCCCTAGGGGGGAGTCCAACTCCCACCAGGAGTAGGACTCCCCCCTTTCCTATTAGGAGAGGGAGAGGGAAGGAAGAGGAAGGAGGGAGGAAGGAAAAGGGGGGCTGGTCCCCCTCCCAATTCGGATTGGGCTAGGGGGGGGTGAAGGAAATATGCCCTAGAGGCAATAATAAAGTTATTATTTATTTCCTTATATCATGATAAATGTTTATTATTCATGCTAGAATTGTATTAACCGGAAACATAATACATGTGTGAATACATAGACAAACAGATAGTCACTATTATGCCTCTACTAGACTAGCTCATTAATCAAAGATGGTTGTGTTTCCTAACCATAGACATGTGTTGTCATTTGATTAATGGGATCACCTCATTAGGAGAATGATGTGATTGACATGACCCATTCCGTTAGCTTAGCACTTGATCGTTTAGTATATTGCTATTGCTTTCTTCATGACCTATACATGTTCCTGTAACTATGAGGTTATGCAACTCCCTTTTACCGGAGGAACACTTTGGGTACTACCAAACTTCACAACGTAACTGGGTGATTATAAAGGAGTTCTATAGGTGTCTCCAAAGGTACTTGTTGGGTTGGCGTATTTCGAGATTAGGTTTTGTCACTCCGATTGTCGGAGAGGTATCTCTGGGCCTTCTCGGTAATACACATCACATAAGCCTTGCAAGCATTGCAACTAATGAGTTAGTTGTGAGATGATGTATTACGGAACGAGTAAAGAGACTTACCGGTAACGAGATTGAACTAGGTATTGGATACCGACGATCGAATCTCGGGTAAGTAACATACCGATGACAAAGGGAACAACGTATGTCGTTATGCGGTTTGACCGATAAAGATCTTCGTAGAATATGTAGGAACCAATATGGGCATCCAGGTTCCGCTATTGGTTATTGACCGAGAATAGTTCTAGGTCATGTCTACATAGTTCTCGAACCCGTAGGGTCCGCACGCTTAACGTTTCGATGACAGTTCATTATGAGTTTATAAGTTTTGATGTACCGAAGGTTGTTCGGAGTCCTATGTTTGGACTTCGGAAAGGTTCCGGATGAAAACAGGAAGTTACCGGAACACCGGGGGGTTACCGGAACCCCCCGGGGGGTCAATGGGCCTTGATGGGCCATAGGGGAAGAGGAAGGGCCGGCCAGGCAGGCGCGCCCTCCCCTCTAGTCCGAATAGGACAAGGAGAGGGGGGGCGGCGCTTCCTCTTCCCTCCCCAATCCTATTCCAACTAGGAAGGGGGAGTCCTACTCCGGTGGGAGTAGGACTCCTCCAGCGCCGCCTCTAGGGCTGGCCGCACCCCCCCCCTTGCTCCTTTATATACGGGGGCAGGGGGGCACCCCAGAGGACACAAGTTGATCTACGGATCGTTCCTTAGCCGTGTGCGGTGCCCCCATCCACCATATTCCACTTCGGTCATATCATCGCGGAGCTTAGGCGAAGCCCTGCGCCGGTGAAGTCATATCGTCGCGGAGCTTAGGCGAAGCCCTGCGTCGGTGGAGCATCATCATCGTCACCACGCCGTCGGTCGACGGAACTCATCCCCGACGCTTTGCTGGATCGGAGCCCGGGATCGCCATCGAGCTGAACGTGTGCAGAACTCGGAGGTGCCGCCGACGCTCGGTACTTGGATCGGTCGGATCGTGAAGACGTACGACTACATCAACCGCGTTGTTATAACGCTTCTGCTTTCGTTCTACGAGGGTACGTGGACAGACACTCTCCCCTCTCGTTGCTATGACATCACCATGGTCTTGCGTGTGCGTAGGAATATTTTTGAAATTACTACGTTCCCCAACAGTGGCATCCGAGCCTGGTTTTATGTGTTGATGTCATATGCACGAGTAGAACACAAGTGAGTTGTGGGCGATATAAGTCATACTGCTTACCAGCATGTCATACTTTGGTTCGGCGGTATTGTGAGATGAAGCGGCCCGGACCGACATTACGCCAGACGCTTACGCGAGACTGGTTTCACCGCTCGAGCACTAGTTGCTTAAAGGTGACCGCGGGTGTCGGTTTCTCTCACTTTAGTTGAACGAGTGTGGCTACGCCCGGTCCTTGCGAAGGTTAAAACAGCACCAACTTGACAAACTATCGCTGTGGTTTTGATGCGTAGGTAAGAACGGTTCTTGGTCAGCCCATAGCAGCCACGTAAAACTTGCAACAACAAAGTAGAGGACGCCTAACTTGTTTTTGCAGGGCATGTTGTGATGTGATATGGTCAAGACGTGATGCTATATTTTATTGTATGAGATGATCATGTTTTGTAACCGAAGTTATCGTCAATCGGCAGGAGCCATATGGTTGTCGCTTATTGTATGAAATGCAACGCCATGTAATTGCTTTACTTTATCACTAAGCAAAGAGCGATAGTCGAGAAGCAATAGTTGGCGAGACGACAACGTTGCTACGATGGAGATCAAGGTGTCGCTACCGATAACGATGGTGATCATGACGGTGCTTGGAGATGGAGATCACAAGCACAAGATGATGATGGCCATATCATATCACTTATATTGATTGCATGTGATGTTTATCCTTTATGCATCTTATCTTGCTTTGATTGACGGTAGCATTATAAGATGATCTCTCACTAAAATTATCAAGAAGTGTTCTCCCGAGTATGCACCGCTATGAAAGTTCTTTGTCTTTGAGACACCACATGATGATCGGGTGTGATAGGCTCTACGCTCAAATACAACGGGTGCAAAACAGTTGCGCACGCCGAATACTCAGTTAAACTTGACGAGCCTAGCATATAACAGATATGGCCTCGAACGCGGAGACCCAAAGGTCGAACGTGAATCATATAGTAGATATGATCAACATAGTGATGTTCACCATTGAAACTACTCCATCTCACGTGATGATCGGACATGGTTTAGTTGATTTGGATCACGTAATCACTTAGATAACTGGAGAGATGTCTATCTAAGTGGGAGTTCTTTAGTAATATGATTAATTGAACTTTAATTTATCATGAACTTAGTCCTGGTAGTATTTTGCAAATTATGTTGTAGATCAATAGCTCGCGTTGTTGCTTCCCTATGCTTTTATATGTTTGTTTTGATATGTTCCTAGAGAAAAAATTATGTTGAAAATGTTAGTAGCAATGATGCAGATTGGATCCGTGATCTGAGGTTTATCCTCATTGCTGCACAGAAGAATTATGTCCTTAATGCACCGCTAGGTGACAAACCTATTGCAGGAGCAGATGCAGACGTTATGAACGTTTGGCTAGCTCAATATGATGACTACTTGATAGTTTAGTGCACCATGCTTAAAGGCTTAGAATCGGGACTTCAAAGACGTTTTGAACGTCATGGACCATATGAGATGTTCCAGAATTGAAGTTAATATTTCAAGCAAATACCCGAGTTGAGAGATATGAAGTCTCCAACAAGTTCTATAGCTAAAAGATGGAGGAGAATCGCTCAACTAGTGAGCATGTGCTCACATTGTCCAGGTACTTCAATCGCTTGAATCAAGTGGGAGTTAATCTTCGAGATAAGATAGTGATTGACAGAATTCTCTAGTCACCATCACCAAGTTAGTAGAACTTCGTGATGAACTATAATATGCAAGGGATGACAAAAGTAATTCCCAAGCTCTTCGTGATGCTGAAATCGACGAAGGTAGAAATCAAGAAAAGAGCATCAAGTGTTGATGATTGACAAGACCACTAGTTTCAAGGAAAAGGGCAAAGGGAAGAAGGGAACTTCAAGAAGAACGGCAAGCAAGTTGTTGTTCGAGTGAAGAAGCCCAAGTCTGGACCTAAGCACGAGACTAAGTGCTTTTGCTGCAATGGAACTGGTCCTTTGAAGCGGAACTACCCCAAGTATTTGGCGGATAAGAAGGATGGAAAATTGAACAAGAGTATATTTGATATACAGGTTATTGATGTGTGCCTTACTAGTGTTTATAGTAGCCCCCGAGTATTTGATACTTGTTAGGTTGTTGAGATTAGTAACTCAAACAGGAGTTCTGAGAATAAACAGAGACTAGTTGAAGGGAAGTGACGATGAGTGTTGGAAGTAGTTCCAAGATTGATATGATCATCATCGCACGCTCCCTATACTTTCGGGATTAGTGTTAAACCTAAATAAATGTTATTTGGTGTTTGCGTTGAACATGAATATGATCTGATCATGTTTATTGCAAAACGTTATTCATTTAAAGTCAAAGAATAATTGTTGTTCATTTAAATGAATAAAACCTTCGATGGTCATACACCCAATGAAAATAGTTTTCAAAACGGTTATTCATTTAAAGTCAAAGAATAATTGTTGTTCTGTTTAAATGAATAAAACCTTCAATGGTCATACACCCAATAAAAATAGTTTGTTGGATCTCGATCATAGTGATACACATATTCATAATATTGATGCCAAAAGATGCAAAGTTAATAATGATAGTGCAACTTATTAGTGGCACTGCCGTTTAGGTCATATTGGTGTAAAGCACATGAAGAAACTCCATGCTGATGGGATTTTGGAATCACTTGATTATGAATCACTTGATGCTTGCGAACCATGCCTTATGGGCAAGATGACTAAAGACTCTATTCTCCGGAACAATGGAGCAAGCAAATGACTTATTGGAAATAATACATACTGATGTATGCGGCCCAATGAGTGTTAAAGATCACGGCAAGTATCGTTATTTTCTGACCTTCACAAGATGATTTGAGCAGATATGAGTATATCTACTTAATGAAGCACAAGTCTGAAACATTTGAAAAGTTCAAAGAATTTCAGAGTGAAGTGGAGAATCATCGTAATAAGAAAATAAAGTTTCTACGATCTGATCGTGGAGGAGAATATTTGAGTTACGAGTTTGGCCTTCATATAAAACAATGTGGAATAGTTTCACAGCTCACGCCACATGGAACACCATAACGTAATGGTGTGTCCGAACGTCATAACCGCACTTTATTTGATATGGTGCGATCAATGATGTCTCTTACCAATTTACCAATATCGTTTTGGGGTTATGCATTAGAGACAGCTGCATTCACATTAAATAGGGCACCATTAAATCCTTTGAGACGACACCGTATGAACTATGGTTTAGCAGTAAACCTAAGCCGTCGTTTCTTAAAAGTTTGGAGTTATGATGCTTATGTGAAAAAGTTTTCACCTGATAAGCTCGAACCCAAATCGGAAAAGTGCGTCTTCATAGAATACCCAAAGGAAACTGTTGGGTACTCCTTCTATCATAGATCCAAAGGCAAAACATTCGTTGCTAAGAATGGATCCTTTCTAGAGAAGGAGTTTCTCTCGAAAGAAGTGAGTGGGAGGAAAGTAGAACTTGATGAGGTAATTGTACCTTCTCCCTTATTTGAAAGTAGTTCATCACAGAAATCAGTTCTGGTGATTCCTACACCAATTAGTGAGGAAGTTAATGATGATGATCATGAAACTTCAGATCAAGTTGCTACCAAACCTCGAGGTCTTCAGAGTAAGATCCGCACTGAGTGGTACGGTAATCATGTTCTGGAAATCATGTTACTAGACCATGATGAACCTACGAACTATGAGGAAGCGATGATGAGCCCAGGTTCCGCGAAATGGCTTGAGGCCATTAAATCTGAGATAGGATCCATGTATGAGAACAAAGTATGGACTTTGATTGACTTGCTCGATGATCAGCAAGCCATGTTAAATAAATGGATCTTTAAGAGGAAGACGGACACTGATAGTAGTGTTACTATCTACAAAGCTCGACTTGTCACAAAAGGTTTTCGACAAGTTCAAGGTGTTGACTACAATGAGATTTTCTCAACTGTAGCGATGCTTAAGTCTGTCCGAATCATGTTAGCAATTGCCACATTTTATGAAATCTGGCAAATGGATGTCAAAACTACATTCTTTAATGGATTTATTAAAGAAGAGTTGTATATGATGCAACCAGAAGGTTTTGTCAATCCTAAAGGAGCTAACAAAATGTGCAAGCTTCAGCGATCCATCTATGGACTGGTGCAAGCATCTCAGAGTTGGAATACACGCTTTGATAAGTTGATCAAAGCATATGGTTTTATACAGACTTTTGGAAAGGCCTGTATATACAAGAAAGTGAGTGGGAGCACTACAGCCTTTCTGATAAGTATATGTGAATGACATATTGTTGATCGGAAATAATGTAGAATTATTCTGCAAAGCATAAAGGAGTGTTTGAAAGGAGTTTTTTCAAAGAAAGACCTCGGTGAAGCTGCTTACATATTGAGCATCAAGATCTATAAAGATAGATCAAGACACTTGATAAGTTTTTCAATGAATACATACCTTGACAAGTTTTTGAAGTAGTTCAAAATAGAACAATCAAAGAAAGAGTTCTTGCCTGTGTTACAAGGTGTGAGATTGAGTAAGACTCAAAACCCGACCACGGCAGAAGATAGAAAGAGAATGAAAGTCATTCCCTATGCATCAGCCATAGGTTCTATAAAGTATGTCATGTTGTGTACCAGATCTATTGCATACCCTACCACTAAGCTTGGCAAGGGAGTGCAATAGTGATCTAGGAGTAGATCAATGGACAGCGGTCAAAATTATCCTTAGTGGAATAAGGATATGTTTCTCGATTATGGAAGTGAAAAAGATTCGTCGTAAAGGTTACGTCGATGCAAGTTTTAACACTAATCTAGATGACTCGAGTCTCAATCTGGATACATATTGAAAGTGGGAGCAATTAGCTAGAGTAGCTCGTGCAGAGCATTGTAGACATAGAAATTTGCAAAATACTTACGGCTCTGAATGTGACAGACCTGCTGACTAAAATTATCTCACAAGCAAAACATGATCACACCTTAGTACTCTTTGGGTGTTAATCACATAGCGATGTGAACTAGATTATTGACTCTAGTAAACCCTTTGGGTGTTGGTCACATGTCGATGTGAACTATGGGTGTTAATCACATATAGATGTGAACTATTGATGTTAAATCACATGGCAATGTGAACTAGATTATTGACTCTAGTGCAAGTGGGAGACTGAAGGAAATATGCCCTAGAGGCAATAATAAAGTTATTATTTATTTCCTTATATCATGATAAATGTTTATTATTCATGCTAGAATTGTATTAACCGGAAACATAATACATGTGTGAATACATAGACAAACAGATAGTCACTAGTATGCCTCTACTAGACTAGCTCATTAATCAAAGATGGTTGTGTTTCCTAACCATAGACATGTGTTGTCATTTGATTAATGGGATCACCTCATTAGGAGAATGATGTGATTGACATGACCCATTCCGTTAGCTTAGCACTTGATCGCTCAAGTATATTGCTATTGCTTTCTTCATGACCTATACATGTTCCTCGTAACTATGAGGTTATGCAACTCCGTTACGGAGGAACACTTTGGTACTACCAAACGTCACAACGTAATCGGGTGATTATAAAGGAGTACTACAGGTGTCTCCAAAGGTACTTGTTGGGTTGGCGATTTCGAGATTAGGTTTTGTCACTCCGATTGTCGGAGAGGTATCTCTGGTCCTTCTCGGTAATACACGTCTGGCTCCTGGGCTCCATCGTCTGGTTGCAGCAATCGAGTAGAGGTAGGGGGAAAAGGGGGAACAAGGCAACTGTGAGTACTCATCCAAAGTACTCGCAAGCAAGGAGCTACACTACATATGCATGGATATATGTGTAAAGGGCCATATCGGTGGGTGAATCGCAGAATGCCGAGAATAAGAGGGGATAGCTAGTCTTAACAAAGACTACGCACGGTCACTGTCTTGCAACAGGTAGAAGAGGACAATCTGAAGTCCTCCAAGTAACATCACATAGCAATAATCCTACCCGGCGATCCCCTCCTCATAGCCCTGCGAGAGAGCGACCACCGGTTGTATCTGGCACTTGGAAGGGTGTGTTTTATTAAGTATCCGGTTCTAGTTGTCATAAGGTCAAGGTACAACTCCAAGTCGTCCTGTTACCGAAGATCATGGCTATTCGAATAGATTAACTTCCCTGCAGGGGTGCACCAACTTACCCAACACGTTTGATCCCATTTGGCCGGACACACTTTCTGGGTCATGCCCGCCGCGGAAGATCAACACGCCGCAGCCCCACCTAGGCTGTGAGAGGCCAAAGACGCCGGTCTAAACCTAAGCGCGCAGGGTCTGGGCCCATCGCCCGAAAGCACACCACTTGACGCTATGCGTGGGCGGCCGAAGCAGACCTAGCCTAGTGGCGTTCAGTCCAATCCGGGCTGGCCGCTCGTCATCGACGTCCGAAGTGCTTGGCTGATACCACGACGCCGAAAGTGCCCATATCTTTCCCACGTAGTTGGTTAGTGCGTATAAGCTCAGAGCCAACTCAGATCAAATACCAAGATCTCGTTAAGCGTGTTAAATATCCGCGAACGCCGAACAGGCCAGCCCACCTCTCTCCTAGGCGGTCTCAACCTGCCTGTCGCTCGCCTCAAGATCCACTCGCGGGTGCTCCACCACCGACCCGACTTTAGTCTCCACATGTATCATGTATAAAGTATATAGTATATACCGTGATCACCTCCCGAGTGATCACGGCCCGATAGTATAGCACGGCAGACGGACAAGAATGTAGGGCCACAGATGAAAGTACTAGCATCATATACTAAGCATTTAGGATTGCAGGTAAGGTAACAACAAGAGTAACAAGGACAAGGCTATGCAAGAAGATAGGAGTATCTGAAAGCGATAACATGCTACACTACTCTAATGCAAGCAGATAGAGAAGAGTAGGCGATATCTGGTGATCAAGGGGGGCTTGCCTGGTTGCTCGGCAAGAGAGAGGGTCGTCAACACCGTAGTCGAACCGGGCAGCAGCAGCTGTCGGTCTCGTAGTCAACGGAGAGAAGAGGGGAAGAAACAATGAATACCATGTAAACAGATGCATATCAATGCATGACAAGACAAGTAACGATGCTAGGCGTGCTCTAACGTGGTATGAGGTGGTACCGGTGAAGGGGAAAAACATCCGGGAAAGTATTCCCGGTGTTTCGTGATTTCGGGCAGAGGAGCCGGAGGGGGAAAGTTGCAGGTTCGATAGGTTAGGGGTGTGTGGACGATTTAACTAACTGTGTATCCGGATTCGCCTCGTCGCTCGAGCAACTTTCATGTTGAAAATATTTTAATCCGAGTTACGGATTAAAAGATATGATTTTCTAAAGATTTTATTAATTTCTGGAATTTAATTAATTAATTATTTAATTCGAAAAAATGAATTTATGACGTCAGCATGATGTCATGCTGACGTCAGCAGTCAACAGGGTTGACTTGGTCAACCTGACAGGTGGGTCCGTTAGTCAGTGGTTGTTAACTAATTACCCTAGTTAAGTTTAATTAACAGATTAATTAGGTTAATTAAACATGATTAGTTAAGTTAATTAATTAAGTTAATTAATTAATTAATTAGCATTTTATTTTATTTATTAATTTTATTTATTTTATTTATTATTATTATTATTTATTTATTTTTAATCATATTGGTATGGGCCCCTAGTAGTGATGGCTCATCCGAGCCACCAGGCTTAGGGGCTGCTGGTTCTGGCGTGGCCCGAACAGCGTCCGTCATGGGCGCACCCGCCTAGACGCCATGGAGAGCCGGGCGGCCACTGGCAGGGAGCAGGGAGGAAGGGGCAGCGGCGTGTGGTGGTCAGCTTGAGTGAGCGGCAGAGTCTCGACGGGCCCCGTGAGGAGAGGCGAGGCGCGGGCGTCGAGGGACGCAGCGGGCGTCTTTGGGAGCTCATGCACGCAATGAGTCCAGGGGCGGCAGAGGATGGCGAAGGCATGGGGGGTCCCGCGACGGGCGGCGACGGGGGCGGAGTGGCTCGAGGTCGGCCGGTGAGGAGGCCGGGGACGGGGCGGCGCCGGCGTGGTTGGCAGCGGCATGGGCGGACCCAGGCGGCGAGGTGGTGCAGGGCATGACGAGGAGGAGTCGAGGACGGATCGATCCGGCGGGGAGGCGGGGAGGCGAGGGCGGGTCCGAGCGACGCCGGCGGGTGAGGTGACGGGGCGGTGGTCGTCCACTGCGTAGGGCGCTCGGGGCGGGGTCGGCACCCGTGCAGGTCACGCTGGCGAGCGAGCCTCTGGGCGTCGCGTGGGTGCGGTGGGGAGGCGGCGGGGGAGGAGACGAGGGAGAGGGGATCGATCCCTGTGGTGATCGGGGAGCGAAGGGGGGAAGAGCTCACGGGGGGGGACGCGTAGGGTCTCGGTAGTGTGCTCGGGGGCGGCCGGGGACGACCGGCGAGGAGGAGGGCGGGGAGGCGCTCGGTGGCGACGGGGCGGTCCGGCGAGGCGAGGTGGTCGGGCCGAATCCGAGGCGATGTGGGGAACGGGCGTCGGCGTCTGCGGCGTGGGGCGCCTGGCGTCCTTGCGGCCGGTCGGGAGAGGAGGGAGGAGGACGCGTCGGTGGCGGTGGGCGCCCGGCGTCGGGGCGACAGGATCGGGACCGATCCCGATCCGGATCGGTGGGGAAGGAGAAGGGATCGGGGGTAGTGGGGGTCCGCTAGGGTTTCGCCCGACCGGGAGGGGTTATGGGAGTGAGGGGGTGGGCCGGATGGCCATGGGCTGGCCGGCTGGGCTGCTTGGCCCAGTTGGCCAGGGGGGGGGGGTTTCCTTTTCTCCTTTTGTTTTATTTTTTTTATTTTCTTATTTTTCCTTTTCTGTTTTAGTTTATTTAAAATATTCAGACACTTTACAAAAATGTGTGCACCCCACCATAATTAACTTTGTAATATTTGACAACCCCCGAACATTTTAGTTTTGATTTTTTTTGAAAACTTTTATTGCCATCAAAATTTTGAATTGAATTCTGAAACAGTTTGGAATTAACCCGTGGTTAGCTACAGTGACAAAGGTGACGTGGCACCATCACGTGAGATTACTGTAGCATGATTATCCGGGCGTTACACAACTCATGTCTATGGTTAGGAAACTTTACCATCTTTGGTTAACGAGCTAGTCAAGTAGAGGCATACTAGTGACACTATGTTTGTCTATGTATTTACACATGTATTATGTTTCCGGTTAATACAATTCTAGCATGAATAATAAACATTTATCATGAAATAAGGAAATAAATAATAACTTTATTATTGCCTCTAGGGCATATTTCCTTCAGTATGACTATATACGGAATACATGCCTACATTATATTGATGAATTGGAGCTAGTTCTGTGCCGCCCTAGGTTATGACGGCTACATGATGAATATTATCCAACACAATTATCCATCGCTGATCCAATGCCTACAAGTTTTTCACATACTGATCTTTGCTAAGTTAATTTCGCCGTTGCTGCTGTTACAATTACTACAAAGCTGCTACTGTTACTATTACCACTGTTCCGTTACTATCATACTACTTTGCTACTAAATACTTTGCTGCAGATACTAAGTCTTTTAAGTGTGGTTGAGTTGACAACTCAACTGCTAATACTTGCGAATATTCTTTGACTCCCCTTGTGTCGAATCAATAAATTTTGGGTTGAATACTCTACCCTCGAAAACTGTTGCGATCCCCTATACTTGTGGGTTATCAGGGAGAAGCATTCAGGCGTTGGGTTGCTGGGGGAGTCTCCAGGACAGGGCGTTGTAGGCGAGCGCATGAGCAGCCGGCGGCCAACGCGCTCCCCTCAAGTGCACTTGGTTTCCTCTCGTGGCACCACTGCACCCAGGTCGTCGCCATCAACCCCGTTGGGATAACGACAACCACCATGTAAGCTTCTCCATGCAGCCTCCATCAGCGACTGCTCCCCGCCTTTAGCCGCCACTCAGTGGCCTCTTGTCGGCATCCATTGTTTGGGGGAAGAGGATGTCTTCCTTGTTGTGACTAACTTTGGAGTGGGATTGGCACCCCCTCTGCACTGTCCAGCACGCTCGCCGTCGTTCCCGAGATCCATGTCCTTGTCGAAGGCTACAGAGGTGTGAAGGGAAGGGGAAAGAACGTGCTCCTTGGTACGGCGTCAAAGGGCACCCCGACCACGCAAGCTTGCGCTTCGTTTCCCTTCGACATCCCCTTCCTAGACCATATCAATGAAGGAAATATGACCTAGAGGCAATAATAAAGTTATTATTTATTTCCTTATTTCATGATAAATGTTTATTATTCATGCTAGAATTGTATTAACTGGAAACATAATACATGTGTGAATACATAGACAAACAGAGTGTCACTAGTATGCCTCTACTAGACTAGCTTGTTAATCAAAGATGGTTAAGTTTCCTAACCATAGACAAAGGAGTTGTCATTTGATTAACAAGGTCACATCATTGGTTGAATGATCGATTGACATGACCCATTCCATTAGCTTAGCACCCAATCGCTTAGTATGTTGCTATTGCTTTTATCCATGACTTATACATGTTCCTATAACTATGAGATTATGCAACTCCGTTTACGGAGGAACACTTTGGTACTACCAAACGTCACAACGTAATCGGGTGATTATAAAGGAGAACTACAGGTGTCTCCAAAGGCAGATGTTGGGTTGGCGATTTCGAGATTAGGATTTGTCACTCCGATTGTCGGAGAGGTATCTCTGGGCCCTCTCGGTAATGCACATCACTAAGCCTTGCAAGCATTACAACTAATGAGTTAGCTGTGAGATGATGTATTACGGAACGAGTAAAGAGACTTGCCGAGAACGAGATTGAAACTAGGTATTGGATACCGACGATCGAATCTCGGGCAAGTAACATACCGATGACAAAGGGAACAACGTATGTTGTTATGCGGTCTGACCGATAAAGATCTTCGTAGAATATGTAGGAGCCAATATGGGCATCCAGGTCCCGCTATTGGTTATTGACCGGAGACGTGTCTCGGTCATGTCTACATTGTTCTCGAACCGTAGGGTCCGCACGCTTAAGGTTTCGATGGATCTGTTATATTATGAGTTTGTGTATTTTGATGTACCGAAGGAGTTGAGTCCGGATGTGATCACGGACATGACGAGGAGTCTCGAAATGGTCGAGAAATAAAGATTGATATATTGGACGGCTATATTCGGACACCGGAAAGGTTCCGGAAGTTTCGGAGAAAACCGGAGTGCCGGAGGGTTACGGAACCCCCGGGAAGTAATGGGCCTTATTGGGCCAAGAGGGAGAGAGAGGGCGCACCAGGAGGTGGCGCGCCCCCATGGGGAGTCCGAATAGGACAGGAGGGGGGGCGCCCCCCTCTCTCTCTCTCCTCTCTTTCCTTCCCCTTCCTCCTTCCTAGTTGGACTAGGAAAGGGAGTCCTACTCCCACTAGGAGGAGGACTCCCCCTCCCTGCGCGCCTCCTAGGACCGTCCGCCCTCCCCTTGCTCCTTTATATACGGGGGCAGGGGGGCACCCTAGAACACACAAGTTGATCCTTGAGATCGTTCCTTAGCCGTGTGCGGTGCCCCCCTCCACCATATTCCACCTCGGTCATATCGTAGCGGTGCTTAGGCGAAGCCCTGCGCCGATAGAACATCAAGATCGCCACCACGCCGTCGGTCGACGAACTCTCTCTCCCGGAGCTTTGCTGGATCGGAGCTCGAGGAGCGCCACCGAGCTGTACGTGTGTCAAGAACTCGAGGCGCTGGAGTAACGACGCTGGATCGGTTGGATCGCGAGGAGAACGCACGACTACTTCCTCTACGTTGTGATCGCTTCGCTTCGGTCACGAGGGTACGAGACAACACTCTCCCCTCTCGTTGCTATGCATCACCATGATCTTGCGTGTGCGTAGGAAATTTTTGAAATTACTACGTTCCCCAACAGTGGTATCGAGCCTAGGTTTTATGGTTTGATGTTTTGCACGAGTAGAACACAAGTGAGTTGTGGGCGATACAAGTCATACTGCCTACCAGCATGTCATACTTTGGTTCAGCGGTATTGTGAGATGAAGCGGCCCGGACCGACATTACGCCAGACGCTTACGCGAGACTGGTTTCACCGCTACGAGCACTCGTGCTTAAAGGTGGCTGGCGGGTGTCTGTCTCTCTCACTTTAGTTGAACTGAGTGTGGCTACGCCCGGTCCTTGAGAAGGTTAAACGGAGTCTATTTGACGAAGTATCGTTGTGGTCTTGATGCGTAGGTGAGATTGGTTCTTGCTTAAGCCCGTAGCAGCCACGTAAAATTTGCAACAACAAAGTAGAGGACGCCTAACTTGTTTTTGCAGGGCATGTTGTGATGTGATATGGTCAAGACGTGATGCTATATTTTATTGTATGAGATGATCATGTTTTGTAACCGAAGTTATCGGCAACTGGCTGGAGCCATATGGTTGTCGCTTTATTGTATGAAATGCAAGCGCCTGTAATTGCTTTACTTTATCACTAAGCGGTAGCGATAGTCGAGAAGCAATACATGGCGAAACGACAACGATGCTACGATGGAGATCAAGGTGTCGCGCCGTGACGATGGTGATCACGACGGTGCTTCGGAGATGGAGATCACAAGCACAAGATGATGATGGCCATATCATATCACTTATATTGATTGCATGTGATGTTTATCCTTTATGCATCTTATTTTGCTTTGATTGACGGTAGCATTTTAAGATGATCTCTCACTAAAATTATCAAGTAGTGTTCTCCCTGAGTATGCACCGTTGCCAAAGTTCGTCGTGCCGAGACACCACGTGATGATCGGGTGTGATAAGCTCTATGTCCATCTACAACGGGTGCAAGCCAGTTTTGCACACGCAGAATACTCAGGTTATACTTGACGAGCCTAGCATATGCAGATATGGCCTCGGAACACGGAGACCGAAAGGTCGAGCGTGAATCATATAGTAGATATGATCAACATAAGATGTTCACCATTGAAACTACTCCATCTCACGTGATGATCGGACATGGTTTAGTTGATTTGGATCACGTGATCACTTAGATGACTAGAGAGATGTCTGTCTAAGTGGGAGTTCTTAAGTAATATGATTAATTGAACTTTAATTTATCATGAACTTAGTCCTGGTAGTATTTTGCTAATTATGTTGTAGATCAATAGCTCGTGTTGTTGCTTCCCTATGTTTTTATATGTGTTCCTAGAGAAAATTGTATTGAAAGATGTTAGTAGCAATGATGCGGATTGGATCCGTGATCTGAGGTTTATCCTCATTGCTGCGCAGAAGAATTATGTCCTTAATGCACCGCTAGGTGACAGACCTATTGCAGGAGCAGATGCGACGTTATGAACGTTTGGCTAGCTCAATATGAGCGAATCTGACGTTATGAACGTTTGGCTAGCTCAATATGATGACTACTTGATAGTTTAGTGCACCATGCTTAACGGCTTAGAATCGGGACTTCAAAGACGTTTTGAGCGTCATGGACCATATGAGATGTTCCAGAATTGAAGTTAATATTTCAAGCAAATACCGAGTTGAGAGATATGAAGTCTCCAACAAGTTCTTTAGCTAAAAGATGGAGGAGAATCGCTCAACTAGTGAGCATGTGCTCAGATTGTCCGAGTACTTCAATCGCTTGAATCAAGTGGGAGTTAATCTTCCGGATAAGATAGTGATTGAGCGAATTCTCTAGTCACCATCACTAAGTTAGTAGAACTTCGTGATGAACTATAGTATGCAAGGGATGACTAAAAAGATTCTCGAGCTCTTCGCGATGCTAAAATCGGCGAAGGTAGAAATCAAGAAAAACATCAAGTGTTGATGGTTGACAAGACCACTAGTCTCAAGGAAAATGGCAAAGGGAAGAAGGGAACTTCAAAAGGAACGGAAAGCAAGTTGCTGCTCGAGTGAAGAAGCCCAAGTCTAGACCTAAGCACGAGACCGAGTACTTTTGCTGCAATGGAACTGGTCACCGAAGCGGAACTACCCTGAATATTTGGTGGATAAGAATGATGGCAAAGTGAACAAGGTTATATTTGATATACAGGTTATTGATGTGTGCCTTACTAGTGTTTATAGTAGCCCCCGAGTATTTGATACTTGTTCGGTTGCTAAGATTAGTAACTCAAACAGGAGTTACGAATAAACAGAGACTAGTTAAAGGGAAGTGACGATGAGTGTTGGAAGTAGTTCCAAGATTGATATGATCATCATCGCACACTCCCTATACTTTCGGGATTAGTGTGGAACCTAAATAAGTGTTATTTGGTGTTGAGCATAAATATGATTTGATCATGTTTATTGCAATACGGTTATTCATTTAAGTAAGAGAATAAATTGTTGTTCATTTACATGAATAAAACCTTATATGGTTACACACCCAATGAAAATGGTTCATTGGATCTCGATCATAGTGATACACATATTCATAATATTGAAACCAAAAGATGCAAAGTTAATAATGATAGTGCAACTTATTTGTGGCCTTGCCGTTTAGGTCATATTGGTGTAAAGCGCATGAAGAAAACTCCATGCTGATGGACTTTTGGAATCACTTGATTATGAATCATTTGATGCTTGCGAACCGTGCCTTTTGGGCAAGATGACTAAAACTCCGTTCTCGGAACAATGGAACAAGCTCTTGACTTATTGGAAATAATACATACCGATGTATGCGATTCAATGAGTGTTGATGCTCGTGGCAAGTATCGTTATTTTCTGACCTTCACAAGATGATTTGAGCAGATATGGGTATATCTACTTGATGAAACATAAGTCTGAAATAATTGAAAAGTTCAAAGAATTTCAGAGTGAAGTGGAAAATCATCGTAACAAGAAAATAAAGTTTCTGCGATCTGATCGTGGAGATAAATATTTGAGTTACGAGTTTGGTCTTCATTTGAAACAATGTGAAATAGTTTCGCAACTCATGCCATATGGAACACCACAGCATAATGGTGTGTCCGAAAGTCGTAACCGCACTTTATTGGATATGGTGCGATCTATGATGTCTCTTATCAGTTTACCACTATCGTTTTGGGGTTATGCATTAGAGACAGCTGCATTCACGTTTAATAGGGCACCATCTAAATCCGTTGAGACGACAACATATGAACTGTGGTTTAGCAAGAAACCCAAGTTGACGTTTCTTAAAGTTTGGGGATGCGATGCTTATGTGAAAAAGCTTCAACCTGATAAGCTCAAACCCAAATCGGAGAAGTGCGTCTTCATAGAATACCCAAAGGAAATAGTTGGGTACACCTTCTATCACAGATCCGAAGGCAAGATATTCGTTGCTAAAAATGGATCCTTTCTAGAGAAGGAGTTTCTCTCGAAAGAAGTGAGTGGGAGGAAAGTAGAACTTGATGAGGTAACTGTACCTGTACCCTTATTGGAAAGTAGTTCATCACAGAAATCAGTTCCTGTGACAAATACACCAATTAGTGAGGAAGCTAATGATATTGATCATGAAACTTCAGATCAAGTTACTACAGAACCTCGTAGGTCTTCCAGAGTAAGATCCGCACCAGAGTGGTGTAGTAATCATGTTCTGGAAGTCATGTTACTAGACCATGATGAAACTACGAACTATGAGGAAGCGATGATGAGCCCAGATTTCGCGAAATGGCTCGAGGCCATAAAATCTGAGATATGATCCATGTATGAGAACAAAGTATGAACTTTGATTGACTTGCTCAATGATCAGCAAGCCATATTATATAAATGGATCTTCAAGAGGAAGACAGATGCTGATAGTAGTGTTACTATCTACAAAGCTCGACTTGTCGCAAAAAGGTTTTCGACAAGTTCAAAGTGTTGACTACAATGAGATTTTCTCAACTGTAGCGATGCTTAAGTCTGTCCGAATCATGTTAGCAATTGCCACATTTTATGAAATCTGGCAAATGGATGTCAAAACTACATTCTTTAATGGATTTATTAAAGAAGAGTTGTATATGATGCAACCAGAAGGTTTTGTCAATCCTAAAGGTGCTAACAAAATGTGCAAGCTCCAGCGATCCATCTATGGACTGGTGCAAGCATCTCGGAGTTGGAATACACGCTTTGATAAGTTGATCAAAGCATATAGTTTTATACAGACTTACGGTGAAGCCTGTATTTACAAGAAAGTGAGTGGGAGCACTACAACATTTCTGATAAGTATATGTGAATGACATATTGTGGATCGGAAATAATGTAGAATTATTCTGCAAAGCATAACGGAGTGTTTGAAAGGAGTTTTTCAAAGAAAGACCTCGGTGAAGCTGCTTACGTATTGAGCATCAAGATCTATAGAGATAGATCAAGACGCTTGATAAGTTTTTTCAATAAGTATATACCTTGTCAAGATTTTGAAGTAGTTCAAAATGGAACAGTCAAAGAAAAGTTCTTGCCTGTGTTGCAAAGGTGTGAAATTGAGTAAGACTCAAATCCCGACCACGGCAGAAAATAGAAAAGAGAATGAAAGTCATTCCCTATGCCTCAGTCATAGGTTCTATAAAGTATGCTATGCTATGTACCAGACCTATTGTATACCTTGCTCTGAATTTGGCAAGGAGTACAATGGTGATCTAGGAGTAGATCACTGGACATTGGTCAAGAACATCCTTAGTGAGGACTAAGGAAATATTTCTCGATTATGGAGGTGATAAAAAAGCCCGTCGTAAAGAGTTACATCGATGCAAGCATTTTACACTGATCCAGATGACTCTAAGTCTCAATCTGGATACATATTGAAAGTGGGAGAAATTAGCTAGAGTAGCTCCGTGCAGAGCATTGTAGACATAGAATATTTGCAAAATAGATACGGCTCTGAATGTGACAGACCCGTTGGCTAAGCTTCTCTCACGAGCAAAACATGATCATACCTTAGCACTCTTTGGGTGTTAATCACATAGCGATGTGAACTAGATTATTGACTCTAGTAAACCCTTTGGGTGTTGGTCACATGACGATGTGAACTATGGGTGTTAATCACATACAGATGTGAATATTAGTGTTGAATCACATGATGATGTGAACTAGATTATTGACTCTAGTGCAAGTGGGAGACTGAAGGAAATATGCCCTAGAGGCAATAATAAAGTTATTATTTATTTCCTTATTTCATGATAAATGTTTATTATTCATGCTAGAATTGTATTAACTGGAAACATAATACATGTGTGAATACATAGACAAACAGAGTGTCACTAGTATGCCTCTACTAGACTAGCTTGTTAATCAAAGATGGTTAAGTTTCCTAACCATAGACAAAGGAGTTGTCATTTGATTAACAAGGCCACATCATTGGTTGAATGATCTGATTGACATGACCCATTCCATTAGCTTAGCACCCGATCGTTTAGTATGTTGCCATTGCTTTTATCCATGACTTATACATGTTCCTATAACTATGAGATTATGCAACTCCCGTTTACCGGAGGAACACTTTGGTACTACCAAACGTCACAACGTAATCGGGTGATTATAAAGGAGTACTACAGGTGTCTCCAAAGGCAGATGTTGGGTTGGCGTATTTCGAGATTAGGATTTGTCACTCCGATTGTCGGAGAGGTATCTCTGGGCCCTCTCGGTAATGCACATCACTAAGCCTTGCAAGCATTACAACTAATGAGTTAGCTGTGAGATGATGTATTACGGAACGAGTAAAGAGACTTGCCGATGCGAGATTGAAACTAGGTATTGGATACCGACGATCGAATCTCGGGCAAGTAACATACCGATGACAAAGGGAACAACGTATGTTGTTATGCGGTCGACCGATAAAGATCTTCGTAGAATATGTAGGAGCCAATATGGGCATCCAGGTCCCGCTATTGGTTATTGACGGAGGCGTGTCTCGGTCATGTCTACATTGTTCTCGAACCGTAGGGTCCGCACGCTTAAGGTTTCGATGACGGTTATATTATGAGTTTGTGTATTTTGATGTACGAAGGAGTTGAGTCCCGGATGTGATCACGGACATGACGAGGAGTCTCGAAATGGTCGAGACATAAAGATTGATATATTGGACGGCTATATTCGGACACGGAAAGGTTCGGAAGTTTCGGAGAAAACGGAGTTGGGAGGGTTACGGAACCCCGGGAAGTAATGGGCCTTATTGGGCCAAGAGGGAGAGAGAGGGTCGCACCAGGAGGTGGCGCGCCCCCCATGGGGAGTCCGAATAGGACAAGGGGGCGCGCCCCTCTCTCTCTCCCTCTCCTCTTTCCTTCCCCTTCCTCCTTCCTAGTTGGACTAGGAAAGGGAGTCCTACTCCCACTAGGAGGAGGACTCCCCCCCTTGGCACGCCTCCTAGGGCGGCCGGCCCTCCCCTTGCTCCTTTATATACGGGGCAGGGGGCACCCTAGAACACACAAGTTGATCCTTGAGATCGTTCCTTAGCCGTGTGCGGTGCCCCTCCACCATATTCCACCTCGGTCATATCAGAAGCGGTGCTTAGGCGAAGCCTGCGTCGGTAGAACATCAAGATCGTCCACCACGCCGTCGTCTTGACGGAACTCTCTCTCCCGGAGCTTTGCTGGATCGAGCTGAGGAGCGTCACCGAGCTGTACGTGTGTCAAGAACTCGGAGGCGCCGGAGTAACGGCGCTGGGATCGGTTGGATCGCGAGGAGAACGTACGACTACTTCCTCTACGTTGTGATCGCTTCCGCTTCGGTCTACGAGGGTACGTAGACAACACTCTCCCCTCTCGTTGCTATGCATCACCATGATCTTGCGTGTGCGTAGGAATTTTTTTGAAATTACTACGTTCCCCAACAATCAAGCCCACCAACTTTGACGGAAGCCCCTTCCTTCCATGCATCCAGCAGAAATTGTTAGAGAACCTACCTCGAGCATGTCGTGCCGCTGGTGTGCCATCTTTCAATTAACCTTGTCTCCAAAATCTTCCATGTCTCTCTAACTCCATTATGTTGCCAATTTTAGGAATGAGCAACATCAGTGAGTCATTCGTCTAGCTCTACTGCGGCCTATATCGTACCCCACAACTGCTCCCGACCTTGATGTTCCTCGCAATCTATCCAAATAGCCTTGCGTCGCTCCCCTAGACCTTCCAGCTGACGGAATTGCTCCAAACTGGCAGGAATCAACGACGTTGACATGTTTTTTCCCTGCTTCCATCCGAGCTCCGCCGTTAGAAGATGTAGTCGGCAAGCTCCCTAGCGGCCCCGCAACCTCCCCACGTCCTTTTCTCTGCTGCCTCTTGCTCGCCCGCACAACTCCTCCCGCTCCGCTACAACACCCCGTCGTAGAGGTTCCCCGGTGGCCCCAAGCCTGGGTTCTTCTCCCATGCTGGCCAGCTAGAACCTCGCATGGGGGCTTACGGCCGCGCTGCAGGTCTCTGGTCCCTGACGGGCCCAAGTGGTTGGATCCATCCCAGGTGGCTCAGCGGGGATTCGGGTCAGGCTCGAGGGGAACTGCACCAAAATTAGAGAGAGAGATTGGGGGAGTAAGTTTAGATAGTACATGTGTGAGCTGGCATGCTCAGTCAGCATTGACTTCGATCAAAACTGATTGACCAACCCAAAACGAGATTAGGATTGTGTTTTAAACTTTTGATAAGTTGAGGGTGCAATTTGACCGGTTTCAATTATAAGGGTTGTAAATCAAATCAAGTGGTTAGTTCGGGGTTGGAATGTAGACTGTTCTCTTTCTTTTTTGGCGAATGGCAAATTTCTTTTCTTTGGACCATGGCAAATTTATTTTGTTGGCCCATGGCAAATTTATTGAACAATGCATGGTATATTATTTTCGTTCTTTATCATGGCAAATTTATATTTGGAACATGGAAACAAATTGTACCATGGCAAATTTTATATTTGGATTATGGCAAATATATATTTGGACCATATCAATTTTTGGTGTCATGGCAAATTTACTTTTTGGACCATGGTCAATAATTTTTGGAACATGGCAAAAAAATTGAACAAACAATGGTAAATTCCTTTTTACACCGTGGCAAATTTATTTTGAACACCCCACGGCAATTTTTTTCATAAGACTATTTCATAAATTTTCCTTCTTATTACTTTTTTGCCATCATCTTATAAAACAATGACAACTTAGGTTGAAACATAATTGTTGTGTTTTCTTGTTTGTTTTTAAGATATGGCAGATTTAGTTTCTCATGCATGCACATTGTAAATTTTCATGTATGGCATTTAGGTATGGCATGCAAATTTATGCTCAAACAAACATCCTACCTGCTGACAAATTTATAAATTAGAGGATGACAGTATAATAAAGTATATGGTTATATTATAAATTACAGAACTGCAATTGTAAATTTTATATTTTCCGTGTCAATTTCTGTAAAAGAAAATGTTCTTTTTCATGTCAATTTCTTCGCAACAGGGGCCATGCATCCGGTTGCCATTTCTCACTAAAACAAAACACCCGTTTGCCCTCAATTGACCGGCGGGTTCCCCTAAAAAAATGACCGGCCGGTACGTACGTACTGCATGGGTTGGTTTCAGATCGATGCTGACCGACACGCACAACAGTACAAGAGCTATCTCATCTCAGATTATATACTCACAAAGCGGGCGCCGACCGGCCGGTCGAGCAGCAATCCGACTCGGACACGAGAAGATCGCCTGTCGTCGTTAAATTGTGTACGCACCTGGAGGACGACCTAAGCAGTGCGCTATCTGGTGATAGTACGTAGTACCATCTAAAAAAGGGAGCTAGTGCGTACAAGCACGAACACGCAGGTCGATCCCTGATTCCCGATCGATCATGGTTGATATCGAGAACCCGCCTGATGCTGTCGACGGCGGCGACGACGCGGCGATGGCGGAGCCAAGCCGGCACAGCTTCTGGGCGTGGAAAGAAAGGTTCATCGTCCGGTTCCGCACCAATGACCATCCTGACGCCGGAGAGGAGGTCGCGGCGGTGGACGCCGATCAACTTAGCAGGCATGTCTTTGTGTACGGGGGCCTTCTGGTCGTGCTCGCGATCATCGCCGTCTCCGTGGTCATGCTGGTGCTCGTCCACCGACAGTCGCACTCCACCGCCGGAACGGTGGTGTACGTTGTCACGCGCATCCTTGGGTTCTCGGGCCTGGTCGTCGCGGTATGCTGGGGCGCCTTTTTTGTTCATCTTGCAGACGCGATGGCTGAGGGGGATAAAGAGGCAGAGGGGGTAGTAGACTGGTTAATGTAAATTTAAACTGTAGAATATTCCTCATTTTGATGGTGTCTCTAGCGTCATCGGGAGCGTGGAATGTGTGTTTTCATCTGATCTCATCGGGATTGGTTGGTGCTGATTTTCGGTGGATCTGTTTAGATCCAGTCTTGCTTTGTGCGTTTACATGTTTGATCCTTGCTTTCAATTTATGACTCTCTTCATCAACCATGGTTGCTGCTCTTGTGCGCTGGTCATGTGGTAGAGTTTAGCACAATGATTTTTGAAGTGTCTACTACAACAGGTTTGTCCCCGGTGATAAAGGGCGCCTTCGTCTCGCTCTAGTGTTTGTAATCGTTGTATATGACTACATGTAAGTCGACTGATTCTTATCTTTGGGTCAGTCGACAAACAACACTTGTGTTTAGTAGCCAGCCTATTCCTGCCTAATTCCCTAATCGCTATGCATGCACACATTCCGCACGCGTGCATGGTATGTATCTACGCATGCATGTATGTAAGTATGATGCATTCTGCATGCATATTCATGGACGCATGATACATACGTCCTTTCCTCCAATCGTCATCCTATTCATCCAAACTATTTTGCTGTACGTAGTAATTGTATGGTTGGATGCTGCTTTGTGTGCATGCTTTTGTCGTTGAGCCGAGGAGTACTACGATTGATCGATTAGCCTTGCCTAACCTCAAACAAGTTGCACTCCTACACCATCAACGGATCAACCGTACACCCCACCACCACAACCCCCTCAGAAACAAAATAAATAATGATAAAACTTGCACACAGTATGTACAAAAATTATGTTTTCTATAATATGCAAGAATAAACATGTGTTAGTGGAACTTTTACAAAAAAGATGTTTTCTCAGAAGAAATGAATTAGTGGAGTCGATAATGCCATTAAAGAAGAAGAAAAAAGAGAAACAAAAAAATCATAATAATGAAGTCTTCTAAGCTAAAATGAATCATTGGCATTTAATATTAATCTTGAAGAAGAAAGAAAATGAAAAACAATCTGAACATTAACAATACCCTTTAAGAAGAAAGGCAATAAAAACATGTAATGGCGAAATTTGCATGCAATTTACACAGAAATTGCGCTTTGTTATAAGATGCAAAAATAAAGGTATTGTCATTAAAGAAAGAAAATGAAATAAAATAAAAATAAAATGAAAACAAAACAACAAAGCGCAATTTGCCTATTAGCCTTGCCTAACCTCAAGCAAGTTACACTCCTACACCATCAACCGTACACCCCACCACCACCACCCCGTCAGAAACAAAATAAATAATGATAAAACTTGCACACAATATGTACAGAAATTATGTTTTTTTATAATATGCAAGAATAACATTTTTGAAGTGTCTACTATACAACAGGTTTGTCCAACTCCCGTGATGAAGGGGAGATGATGATGGGGCGACTTCGGCTCACTCTAGTGCTTATAATCGATTCTATGCGGTCCACGGATCTGGCCATAATTTTTTTTTTATCTTTGGTGTTTTCTGTACTACCATGCTTGGTTATGTATAAATCGAAAGTTTTCTCAAAAGATAAAAAACTATATAACATGCTCATTGTTTTTTTTGTGATAATAGAACATATTCATTGGCTATGTACTTGATTCTTCATATATATGGGGAAAGGTGGGCTATGCATTTGATGGACCACAATAGATAGAAATGGGCAGCAGCGATGGGGGGTGGAGCTGATGAACTATGTGAAGCAAATGGCGAGCTCGGTTTGTGCTACTCGGGGGATTCGTTCTACCGAAATGAATGTGTGGACCACATCGGCATCCTGTACTCGTACAAACTCACGCCCATATTGTATCTTTGTGTACTGTTACACACTTGAGCCCAACATGTGATTTGACAATGGTATCTGAATCTTAGCACCATCTGACGGAGGCGAGATACCCGATGAAAACCGGTTCCGCTAGCAAATCCTCTCTCAAATGTGTCACACATGAGCTTAGTCACCTAGAAAATGATTCACGCCCAGTTGATCTTGTGACCGTTGGATGAGCATCTAAGGGTTGTCACACCTCCTTCTACCTGGAGCTAGCCCTTCTCTTCTTCCTTCAGCACCCGGTTTCCACGTGAGATAAGTTCATCGCGTGGATAAGAGGTGAGATTAATCATCTGTGCGTACTGCGTACGTAACCAAACAGCATGTATCTGAGGAGAAAAATGCTTGTAACTAAATAGTCGAGTGCGCATTTCTTCTCTGCCAGTCTAGAGAGGATGTGGACAACCAAACCATGTGATGAACATGATTTTTGGCTTGTATTCACTCAACCAGACAGATGCAAATCTCTACTACCTAAAAGAAACGTAAGGTTCCCTCTCCCCTCTTACGTTGACCCCTTTCGTCCGACTCCCCCTCCCCGCATCGCTCCTCCGGCCTCCTTCTCCAGGTCGTCGTTCCACCTAGGTTTTTTTTTCTCCGGTTTTTTTCTCAAACCGATTTTGGTGCGTCAAGAAAGGAAATCCGTAACCCGCCCACTCCTCATGCCATCGTCTACTGCCCGATCGCATTCCGTAAGGGTTTCCATGCCCAGGAGGCGGCGGTTGCTAACACTTCGCCAAGGCGTCGGCCATGGCGCTCCCGGCAGCGAGCTCGAAGGATCTGGGCCAGCGCGTGCAGCGGTGGAAGCAGCTGCCCTCGGCGACGGCGGCACGGACGTCCGAGTTCTCCACTCTCTTATGCCATCGGACCAGCAGCAACACCGGATCCGACCGCTCGAGGTGGACGGGGTTGGAGCCGAGGTGTACTCCCTGACCAACGCTCCTCCCTTTGCATGATGGCGTCACTCCTCCAACTTCCCTCACTGATGATACTCTTCAATTGCCGGCTCGTACTACCACCAACTTCTCTACGCAGGTACTACACTCAATCTGGTCGCTCCCGCCCTCCGCATGGCGAAATTAGCTTTTCGTGCATGGCTGTTAGATAGGCAGAGATCATCAGATGAGAAGGGTTCATGCATACAGCGAGCGCGGTGCATGCACACACACATGTCATCTTGACTGCAAGTGCAATTAGCCTGTCCATCGGCCTCGTGCATGTCACTGCACATGCCATGTGGTCCTTGATCATTAACTGAGTGATCAAATTACTATGGTTAACTTCAGGAGAAAAGAGTTATTGTGATTTCTTCATTCAGGAATCTGGAGCAAATTATTATGCACTAGCACTAATATGGTTACCTTCGATGGGCTTATTGCCTGCATGTGCTTTTTCAAGTTTGTTTGTGTGTTTTCTCTTCTGGTTGTTCCTTTTCTACAAGTGTTGTCATATAAACAGAAGTGAAATTCACATTCTTATTTCAGATGTATAGATAAATGTGAGTCGGCTTTCAAACTTGCCAAAAACGGGTATGGACATAGATTTAAGGGTTATCATTCACTTAAATCTCGACGAAAATGATATCTGTTTACATTCGGAACTGAGATAAATGTTGGGGAACGTAGCAGAAATTCAAAATTTTCTACGCATCACCAAGATCAATCTATGGAGATTCTAGCAACAAGAGGAAAGGAGAGTGCATCTACATACCCTTGTAGATCGCTAAGCGGAAGCGTTCAAGAGAACGGGGTTGAAGGAGTCGTACTCGTCGTGATCCAAATTACCGGAGATCCTAGTGCCGAACGGACGGCACCTCCGTGTTCAACACACGTACAGCCCGGTGACATCTCCCATGCCTTGATCCAGCAAGGAGAGAGGGAGAGGTTGAGGAAGACTCCATCCAGCAGCAGCACAGGCGTGGTGGTGGTGGAGGCGTGGCAATCCCAGAGGCTTCGCCAAGCACCAAGAGAGGAGGAGGAGGAGAGGCAGGGCTGCACCAAGAGGAGAAAACTCATGTGTGTTGGGCAGCCCAAAACCTCAAGTATATATAGGGGAAGGGGCTGCGCCCCTTTAGGGTTTCCCACCCCACGGGTGCGGCCAGCCCTAGATGGGACTTGGGGCGGCCAGAGGGGAGGAGTGCCTCCCAAGTCAAGTGGAGGCCCTCCCCTTAGGGTTTCCCCTTCCCATGCGCATGGGCCTTGGGAGGCTGGTGCCCCTGGCCCATTAAGGCTAGGCGCCCCTGGCCCATTAAGGCTAGGCGCCCCCTACAGCCCATGCTACTGTATTGGACGTGGTGGAACAATTTCCGGACCTCCGAATCCTCCGGAACCTTCCGAAGCTTCCGGTACAATACGAAAAAACCCGAACTTTTCCGGAACCCGAACAACAACTTTCCATATATAAATCTTTACCTCCGGACCATTCCGAACTCCTCGTGACATCCGGGATCTCATCCGGGACTCGAACAACATTCGGTAACCACATACAAACTTCCTTTATAACCCTAGCGTCATCGAACCTTAAGTGTGTAGACCCTACGGGTTCGGGAACCATCTGAGACATGACCGAGGCGTTCTCGGTCAATAACCAACAGCGGGATCTGGATACCCATGTTGGCTCCCACATGTTCCACGATGATCTCATCGGATGAACCACGATGTCAAGGACTCAATCAATCCGTATACAATTCCCTTTGTCTAGCGGTATTGTACTTGCCCGAGATTCGATCGTCGGTATACCGATACCTTGTTCAATCTCGTTACGGCAAGTCTCTTTACTCGTTCCATAACACATCATCCCGTGATCAACCCCTTGGTCACATTGTGCACATTATGATGATGTCCTACCGAGTGGGCCCAGAGATACCTCTCCGTCACGGTGTGACAAATCCATCTCGATTCGTGCCAACCCAAGACACTTTCGGAGATACCGTAATGCACCTTTATAGCCACCCGATTCGTTGTGACGTTTGGTACACCCAAAGCATTCCTACGGTATCCGGAGTTGCACAATCTCATGGTCTAAGGAAAAGATACTTGACATTTGAAAAGCTTTAGCATACTGAACTACGATCTTTGTGCTAGGCTTAGGATTGGGTCTTGTCCATCACATCATTCTCCTAATGATGTGATCCCGTTATCAATGACATCCAATGTCCATGGTCAGAAAGCTGTAACCATCTATTGATCAACGAGCTAGTCATCTAGAGGCTTACTAGGGACTTGGTGTTGTCTATGTATCCACACATGTATCTGAGTTTCCTATCAATACAATTATAGCATGGATAATAAGCGATTATCATGAACAAGGAAATATAATAATAACTAATTTATTATTGCCTCTAGGGCATATTTCCAACAGTCTCCCACTTGCACTAGAGTCAATAATCTAGTTCACATCGTCATGTGATTAACACGATAGGTCACATCGCCATGTGACCAACATCCAAAGAGTTTACTAGTGTCGTAAACTAGTTCACATCATCATGTGATTAAGACTCAATGAGTTACGAGGTTTGATCATGTTTTGCTTGTGAGAGAGGTTTTAGTCAAGTGCGTAACATGCAGATCCGTATGTACTCATAATTCTCTATGTCATATTGTAAATGTTGCTTCCACGCTCCACTTGAAGCTATTCCAAATGGTTGCTCCACTATCGTATCCGGTTTGCTACTCGAGTCACTCGGATAGGTGTTAAAGCTTACATCGGCGTAACCCTTTACATCGAACTCTTTATCACCTCCATAATCGAGAAACATGTCCTTATTTACTCCAAGGACAATTTTGACCGCTATCCAATGATCCATTCCTGGATCATTGTTGTACCCTATGATGACTCATGGCAAGGCACACTTCGGTGCGACACAGCATAGCATACTATAGAGCCTATGTCGAAGCATAGGGGCGACCTTCGTCCTTTCTCTCTTTCTGCCGTGGTCGAGCTTTAACTCTTAACTTCATACCTTACAACTCAGGCAAGAACTCCTTCTTTGAGTGATCCATCTTGAACACTTTCAAGATCATGTCAAGGTATGTGCTCATTTGAAAGTATTATTAAGCATTTTGATCTATCCTTATAGATCTCGATGCTCAATGTTCAAGTAGCTTAATCCAGGTTTTCCATTGAAAAACACTTTTCAAACAACCCTATATGCTTTCTACATCATTTCTGATCAACAATATGTTAACAACATATACTCATCAGAAATCTATAGTGCTCCCACTCACTTCTTTGGAAATACAAGTTTCTCATAAACTTTGTATAAACCCAAAATCTTTGATCATCCTATCAAAGTGCATATTCCAACTCCGAGATGCTTACTCCAGTCCTTAGAAGGATCGCTGGAGCTAGCATACCTTTAGCATCCTTAGGATCGACAAAACTTTTTCGATTGTATCATATACAACCTTTCCTTACGTAAACTGGTAAGGAAACTCGTCTTGACATCCATCTGCCAGATTTCATAAATGCAGCTAATGCTAACATGATTCCGACGGACTTAAGCATCGCTACGGATGAGAAAATCTCATCGTAGTCAACTCCTTGAACTTGTGAAAAACTCTTCGCCACAAGTCGAGCTTCACAGACGGTGATATTACCGTCCAAGTCCGTCTTCTTCTTAAAGATCCATTTATCTCAATGGCTTGCCGATCATCGGGCAAGTCCACCAAAGTCCATGCTTTGTTCTGATATATGGATACTATCTCGGATTTCATGGCTTCTAACCATTTGTCGGAATTTGGGCCCACCATTGCTTCTCCATAGCTCATAGGTTCATTGTTGTCTAGCAACATGACCTTCAAGACAGGATCACCGTACCACTCTGAAGCAGTACGCGTCCTTGTCGTCCTACGAGGTTCGGTAGTGACTTGATCCGAAACCTCATGATTACTATCATAAGCTTCTACTTCAATTGGTGTAGGTGCCACGGAACAACTTCTGTGCCTGCTACACACTAGTTGAAGTGATGGTTCAATAACCTCATCAAGTCTCCACCATCCTCCCACTCAACTTTTCGAGACAAACATTTCCTCGAGAAAGGACCCGATTCAAGAAACAATCCCTATTGCTTTCGGATCTGAATTAGGAGGTATACCCAACTGTTTTGGGTGTCCTATGAAGATGTATTTTATCCGCTTTGGGTTCGAGCTTATCAACCTGAAACTTTTTCACATAAGCGTCATAGCCCCAAACTTTTAAGAAATGACAGCTTAGGTTTCTCTAAACCATAGTTCATACGGTGTCATCTCAACGGAATTACGTGGTGCCCTATTAAAGTGAGTGCGGTGGTCTCTAATGCCTAACCCATAAACTATTGTGGTAATTCGATAAGAGACATCATGGTATGCATCATATCCAATAGGATGCAGTTATGATGTTCGGACACACCATCACACTATGGTGTTCCAGGCTGTATTAGTTGTGAAACAATTTCCACAATGTCTTAATTCTATGCCAAACTCGTAACTCAGATATTCATCTCTATGATCATATCATAGACATTATATCCTCTTGTCACGAAGATCTTAAACTTCACTCTGAAATTACTTGAACCATTCAATAATTCAGACTTGTGTTTCATCAAGTAAATATACTCAACATCTACTCGAATCATCGTGAAGTCGAACATAACGATATTCATTTGCATGCCTCGGCACTCATTGGACTGCACACATCAAAATGTGTTACTTCCAACAAGTTGCTATCTAGTTCCATCTTCTTTGAAAGCGAGGCTTTTAGGTCATCTTGTCCATGTGGTATGATTTGCATATCTCAAGTGATTCAAAATCAAGTGAGTCTAAACGATCCATCTGCATAGAGTTTCTTCATGCGTATGCACCAATAGACATGGTTCGCATGTCTCAAACTTTTCAAAAAAACGAGTGAGTCCAAAGATCCATCAACATGGAGCTTCTTCATGCGTTTTACACCAATATGACTTATATGGCAGTGCCACAAGTGAGTGGTACTATCATTACTATCTTATACCTTTGGCATGAAAATGTGTATCACTACGATCGAGATTCAATAAACCATTTATTTAGGTGCAAGACCATCGAAGGTATTATTCAAATAAATAGAGTAACCATTATTCTCCTTAAATGAATAACCGTATTGCGATAGACATAATCCAATCATGTCTATGCTCAACGCAAACACCAAATGACAATAATTATGGTTTAATACTAATCTTGATGGTAGAAGGAGCGTGCGATGCTTGATCACATCAAGCTTGGAAAAACTTCCAACACATATCGTCAGCTCACCTTTAGCTAGTCTCCGTTTATTCCGTAGCTTTTATTTCGAGTTACTAACACTTAGCAACCGAACCGGTATCCAATACCCTGGTGCTACTAGGAGTACTAGTAAAGTACACATTAACGTAATGTATATCCAATATACTTCTATCGACCTTGCCAGCCTTCTCATCTACCAAGTATCTAGGGTAATTCTGCTCCAGTGGCTGTTCCCCTTATTATAGAAGCACTTAGTCTCGGGTTTGGGTTCAACCTTGGGTTTCTTCACTGGAACAGCAACTGATTTGCCGTTTCATGAAGTGTCCCTTCTTGCCCTTGCCTTTCTTGAAACTAGTGGTTTCATCAACCATCAATAATTGATGCTCCTGCTTGATTTCTACTTTCGCGATGTCAAACATCGTGAATACCTCAAGGATCATCATATCTATCCCTGACATGTTATAGTTCATCACGAAGCTCTAGCTGCTTGGTGGCAATGACTTTGGAGAAACATCACTATCTCATCTGGAAGATTAACTCCCACTCGATTCAAGTGATTGTTGCACTCAGACAATCTGAGCACAAGCTCAACGATTGAGCTCTTCTCCCTGAGTTTGCAGGCTAAGAAAATCGTCGGAGGTCTTACACCTCTTGACGTTGGCACGAGTCTGAAATCCCAATTTCAACCCTCGAAACATCTCATATGTTCCGCGACGTTTCGAAAACGTCTTTGGTGCCTCTACTTAAACCATTTAACTGAACTATCACGTAGTTATCAAAACGTGTATGTCCGATGTTCGCAACATCCACAAACGACGTTTGGGGTTCAGCACACTGAGCGGTGCATTAAGGACATAAGCTTTCTACTGTCCGCATAATCGCTACTTTCAACTTTCAACTATATTTTCTCTAGGAACATATCTAAACAGTGGAACTAAAGCGCGAGCTTACGACATAATTTGCAAAAGGTCTTTTGACTATGTTCAGGATAATTAAGTTCATCTTATGAACTCCCACTCAGATAGACATCCCTCTGGTCATCTAAGTGATTACATGATCCGAGTCAACTAAGCCGTGTCCGATCATCACGTGAGACGGACTAGTCATCATCGGTGAACATCTTCATGTTGATCGTATCTACCATACGATTCATGCTCGACCTTTCGGTCTCTGTGTTCCGAGGCCATGTCTGTACATGCTAGGCTCGTCAAGTTAACCCTAAGTGTATTGCGTGTGTTTCGAGGCCATGTCTGTACATGCTAGGCTCGTCAACACCCGTTGTATGTGAACGTAAGAATCCATCACACCCGATCATCACGTGGTGCTTAGAAGCGACGAACTTTTGGCAGCGATTACGCTTAGGGAGAACACTTCTTGAAATTGTTGTAAGGATCATCTTATTTACTACCGTCGTTCTAAGAAAATAAGATGCATAAACATGATAAACATCACATGCAATCAAATAGTGACATGATATGGCCATTATCATTTTGCTCCTTTTGATCTCCATCTTCGGGGCTCCATGATTATCATCGTCACCGGCATGACACCATGATCTCCATCATCATGATCTCCATCATCGTGTCTTCATGAAGTTGTCTCACCAACTATTACTTCTACCACTATGGCTACCGATTAGCAATAAAGTAAAGTAATTACATGGCGTTGTTCAATGACACGCAGGTCATACAATAAATTAAGACAACTCCTATGGCTCTGCCGGTTGTCATACTCATCGACATGCAAGTCGTGATTCCTATTACAAGAACATGATCAATCTCATACATCACATATCATTCATCACATTCTTCTTGGCCATATCACATCACATAGCATACCCTGCAAAAACTAGTTAGGCGTCCTCTAATTGTTGTTTGCATGTTTTACGTGGCTGCTTTGGGTTTCTAGCAAGAACGTTTCTTACCTACATAAAACCACAACGTGATATGCCAATTGCTATTTGCCCTTCATAAGGACCCTTTTCATCGAATCCGTTCCGACTAAAGTGGGAGAGCGGCACCGCTAGCCACCTTATGCACCAAGTGCATGTCATTCGGTGGAACCTGTCTCACGAAATGCGTGTAAGGTCGGTCCGGGCCGCTTCATCCCACAATACCGTCGAAAAAAGATTGGACTAGTAACGGTAAGCATATTGAACAACATCAACGCCCACAACTACTTTGTGTTCTACTCGTGCAAAGAATCTATAATAGACCTAGCTCATGATGCCACTTTGTTGGGGAGCGAGCAGAAATTCAAAATTTTCTACGCATCACCAAGATCAATCTATGGAGATTCTAGCAACAAGAGGAAAGGAGAGTGCATCTACATACCCTTGTAGATCGCTAAGCGGAAGCGTTCAAGAGAACGGGGTTGAAGGAGTCGTGCTTGTCGTGATCCAAATCACCGGAGATCCTAGTGCGAGCAGACGGCACCTCCGTGTTCAACACACGTACAGCCGGTGACATCTCCCATGCCTTGATCCAGCAAGGAGAGAGGAGAGGTTGAGAAGACTCCATCCAGCAGCAGCACAACAGGCGTGGTGGTGGTGGAGGCGTGGCAATCCCGAGGCTTCGCCAAGCACCAAGGGAGAGGAGGAGGAGGAGGCAGGGCTGCACCAAGAGGAGAAAACTCATGTGTGTTGGGCAGCCCAAAACCTCAAGTATATATAGGGGAAGGGGCTGCGCCCTTTAGGGTTTCCACCCCAAGGGGTGTGGCCAGCCCTAGATGGGACTTGGGGGGCGGCCAAGAGGGGGAGGAGTGCCTCCCAAGTCAAGTGGAGGCCCTCCCCTTAGGGTTTCCCCCTTCCCATGCGCATGGGCGTTGGGGGGGCTGGTGCCCCTGGCCCATTAAGGCTAGGGCGCCCCCCTACAGCCCATGCTACTGTATTGGACGTGGTGGAACAATTTCCGGACCTCCGTACCCCTCCGGAATCCTCCGGAACCATCTGGAAGCTTCCCGGTACAATACCGAAAAAACCCGAACTTTTCCCGGAACCCGAACAACAACTTTCCATATATAAATCTTTACCTCCGGACCATTCCGAACTCCTCGTGACATCCGGGATCTCATCCGGACTCGAACAACATTCGGTAACCACATACAAACTTCCTTTATAACCCTAGCGTCATCGAACCTTAAGTGTGTAGACCCTACGGGTTCGGGAACCATGCAGACATGACCGAGACGTTCTCCGGTCAATAACCAACAGCGGGATCTGGATACCCATGTTGGCTCCCACATGTTCCACGATGATCTCATCGGATGAACCACGATGTCAAGGACTCAATCAATCCCGTATACAATTCCCTTTGTCTAGCGGTATTGTACTTGCCCGAGATTCGATCGTCGGTATACCGATACCTTGTTCAATCTCGTTACCGGCAAGTCTCTTTACTCGTTCCATAACACATCATCCCGTGATCAACCCCTTGGTCATATTGTGCACATTATGATGATGTCCTACCGAGTGGGCCCAGAGATACCTCTCCGTCACACGGAGTGACAAATCCCAGTCTCGATTCGTGCCAACCCAACAGACACTTTCGGAGATACCTGTAATGCACCTTTATAGCCACCCAGTTACGTTGTGACGTTTGGTACACCCAAAGCATTCCTACGGTATCCGGGAGTTGCACAATCTCATGGTCTAAGGAAAAGATACTTGACATTTGAAAAGCTTTAGCATACGAACTACGATCTTTGTGCTAGGCTTAGGATTGGGTCTTGTCCATCACATCATTCTCCTAATGATGTGATCCCGTTATCAATGACATCCAATGTCCATGGTCAGGAAACTGTAACCATCTATTGATCAACGAGCTAGTCATCTAGAGGCTTACTAGGGACTTGGTGTTGTCTATGTATCCACACATGTATCTGAGTTTCCTATCAATACAATTATAGCATGGATAATAAACGATTATCATGAACAAGGAAATATAATAATAACTAATTTATTATTGCCTCTAGGGCATATTTCCAACAATAAATAGGAATCATTTTGTTCATGATACTTGGTTACATGAGCTTTTTCTCTTCTGTGTAGGCCAAAATTGTACAAAGTTATCTCCTGAAGTTATATCGAGGGTGAATTCTGTGAGGTAACCATCTAAATTAGTTTTTAATATTTGTTACAGGCCCTTGTGTTGAAAGGTTTTTCGCTTGGTCAATCTCTTACCTTTTTGTATTTCAAGAATCAATTCATAAATGTTGCAGTAGCATGGGATGAGACTGTTAAAAATAGGGACAATGGTGTTAAACAAAATTGGCACTATTGCCCGCTCCCATACATTTGGACTAATGTTCCGTCTCCATTTTAGGTTCTGAAAAATGAAATGCGGTAAAAAGTAAAGCTCAGTTGCAGCAACATGTTTAGACTACAATGAAGAGGGGTCATTGTTGATCAGCCTGCAAGGTCAATAAACAATGTTAGTTGATAATGTTGCTTAATATGGATGAGAATCATAAAAGATATATGTTTCCATGATTGATAATGATCATCTAATGCTTAGACCCTGGTGCAACGCACGGACAATTACCTAGTACATCAAAAGTGATGCAACAAACCTAACACATCTTTTCGTAGCAGCTGCAGTTTATGAAGAATGGTCCTTTTTATGTCAAGTTTTTGTCAATGTCAAATTTGACAATTGCCTTAGGGAAGCCAATCAAGTTGCGCATCTTTTAGCTTGTAATTCTGAGGATTTTATTACTTTTATGCCAAATTCGATCACTGTCTTAGGGAACCTCCCCTTTCTATCTTAGCACAGTTAGCAATTCTTCATAATAGAGTCGCCATGATGGCTTTCCCTAAGAAACAGCAAAATAAAAATGCAGGTCCTTACAACGGTAGCCAAGACATTTATTTAAAATAATAAATTCATAACCCAGCATCTCACGATTGTCACCACAAAGCACAAACACAACCCGTGCAAACACAAGAATCTCTTCTTGGTGCTAATACGGCCGGGTACGTCTACTTATCTGTGGGCACAGGGACATGAGGGACAGCGAACACCACCAGCTCAGCCCGCCGGCGCGTGATGAGCCCGGCCTCCTCAGTCATGTCCAGCTCCTCGGGGACCATCCCATCGGGCAGCTTCCAGTCGAAATGGAAGAGCAGCGCCGCGAGCGCGAGCTCGAGGTGCACGAGGCCGAAGGAGACGCCGGGGCATATCCTCCGGCCGGCGCCGAACGGCAGGAACTCGAAGTCCACCCCCTTGAAGTCCGGCGTACCGCAGTTGTCGAACCTCTCCGGGACGAACTCCTCGGCGGAGTCCCAGTGGGCCGGGTCCCTGCCCATCGCCCAGGTATTGACCAGCACCATGGCGCCCTGTGGCACGTCGAAGCCGAGCACCTGCTGCCGCGGGCCGCCGCTCTCCCGTTTGAGCATCACCGGCGGGTGCAGCCTGAGCGTCTCCTTGATGACCAGCCGCAGGTAGTGCAGGTCCGTGAGGTTGTCCTCCGTCACCCTTCGGTGGCCGTCGAGCTGCCGCCGGACCTCCTCCTGCGCCCTCCGCATGGCCGCCGGCTTACGGAGCAGCTCGGCCATTGCCCACACCAGCGTGGTCGACGTGGTCTCGCTGCTCGCACTAATCAGGTCCTGCATGCATGCAAACAATAATGGTTGACGCCTTTCGATCGAGGAGTCTTGGTAATGGTACGTAATTGGTAAACACTAAACAGCTGGATCGGGATTCGGGAGAGAGCTTACTATGATGACCAATTTGATGTTGTCCGTAGTGAAGGGATACCGGGAGTCCATGTCGTCCTGGAGCCTCAAGAGCACGTCAAGCAAGTCCTCGGCGTGCTCCTCTCCGCCGTCGGCGCAAGCGGCTGATCTCTTCTTGTCCCGATGCTGCCGGATGACGGAGTCCATGAAGGCGCCCATGCGTTTGTTGCGGTGGTCGATCCTGGCAGGCACGCGGCTGAGGAGCATGGCGAGCCGGGACGACGGGAAGAGGTCCGGCAGGGTCATCCCCGGCACGATCTTAAGCCCCTCCCGCAGCAGCGTGAACAGGGTGTCGCGGTCGTCGCTCCTCAGGCGGCCGATCATGGCCTGCACCGAGGAGTCCGCGACGAACGACGCTAACCCCCGGGTCAGGTTCACGGACGCCGACGCCGACGCCGACGACGCGACGGAGCGGAGCAGGCGTCCCAGCACCTCCGCTCTGACTGCGCGGAAGGAGTGGACGCGGCGGTTGCTGAGGAGCTCGAGGGTGCAGATCTTGCGGAGCTGCCGCCAGCCGTCGCCGTAGGGCGCGAAGACGAGGCCCTCGGAGCCACGCAGGAAGAGCTGTATGGTCGGGTTGAGGGGCCGCGACGCGAAGGCCACGTCTTGGGTCTTCATGATCTCGCGCGCCGCGTCCGGTGAGGAGACCACGACCACGGGGAGGTGGCAGAACCGGAGCAGCATGAGCGGGCCGTGGCGCCGAGCCAGGTCGCGCAGGGCGTGGTGCGGCGGGACCGAGGAGCCGGCGAGGTGGTGCAGGTGGCCGATCACCGGCAGCGCCCATGGTCCCGGAGGAAGACGTTGTTGGCCGGCGGACCTCCTTCGGCTGCGGCACACCCCCACCAAGTAGAGCGCAGGTACCACGACCAGAAGGAGAGGAAGGAGGAGCGAGTAGTATGGTGGCATCTCGGCAGCCATGGCCGGTAACTTTGAGCTCGATGGGCGTCAAGCGTACGTGGTGCCCTGATGTGTTGTCTCATGAGGAGGTTTGGATATTTATAGTGGGCTTTGCGTAGAGTCTGGTCACCTTGGCCAACAATGCTACACAGATCCTTACAGGATTGATGTTACGGAAAAGTTGTCAAACTATGTTTGGGGATTAGTGAGGGTGGGGGTCCATCAGTTAAAATCAAGGGGAACAGTTATCGGTGGGAAAGGAGCCCGTAAGCAGCAGTTCGTATGGGATCCCGTAAGTATTGCATTTTTGCATCTTGTCTGCACCGGAGCGATTTGTTTGCATTCCCAGGCCCGGATTAAACTTGGCGATGCGATCTCTACTAGACAAGTCAAAATCGCCTGCCGTCACCTGCTACGACATCGGCCTCAACTGCATACACAGTTTGAAGTGACAGCTCACAACCATCTACTTGGACCCCGCTCCTTCTAAGAGCCGGACTGGCGAATGCCTCAAACGCGCGCGGATCACGCTTTCCGCGGGCAATAATCCATTCTATCATCAGATATCTTAAATTAAAAATCTCAAATCCGTACTATGCCCATGTCCGGGAGTATTTAAACAAAAACTACCATAATTCATGGAACCGTGCCTACAAACTATCACTTTACGATTTTGTTTCGAAAACTACGACTTTTTTTGCTAATCTATGACTAAAAACTACCATGTGTGTAAATCAACCTATTCATTCATTTTAAACGCGTTTATGATAGACCCGGCCCGCATGTAAGTGCCGACATGGCATCGTAAGTCAACGCCCCGCCCCCTCCCTTGCACCGGCAAGCAGCAGCAGCTCCGCCTCGCGATGTGCCGGCGAGTACGGGCAGCTCCACCGCACACCCCTCCCCCCGCGCCGGCGAGAAGCAGCAGCTCCGCCGCGCACCCACTGTGCCAGCGAGCAGGAGCTCCTCCGCGCACTCCTGCGCTGGCGAGCAGCAGGCACCCCCGTGCCGGCGAGTAGCAGCAGCTCCGCCCGCGCATCCCCCTGCACCGTGAGCAGCAGCTCCCCCCGCCGGCGAGCAGCAGCAGCTCCGCCATGCACCCCCTGCGCCGAAGAGCAGCAGCTTCTCAATGCACTCCTTGCACTGACGAGCAGCAGGCACACCCCTCCCCGCACTGGCGAAGAAGCAGCTCTGCGCGCACCCCTGTCTTGGCGAAGCGGCAGCTCTGCAGCAGACCCAGTGCCGGCGAGCAGCAGCTCCTCGGCGCACTCCTGCGCGGCCGTGAGCAGCCCCCGGCGTCGGCGGCAGCAGCAGCTCCACCGCGCACCCCCTGCGTCGGCGAGCAGCTAGCAGCTCCTCCGCGCACTCCCTGCGCCGGCGAGCAGCACTTACATGCGGGCCAGGTCTATCATAAACACGTTTTAAATGGATGAATCGGTTGATTTACACACATGGTAGTTTTTAGTCACAGATTAGCAAAAAATGGGTAGTTTTCTAGACAAAATCGTAAAGTGGTAGTTTGTAGGCACGGTTCCATGAATTGTGGTAGTTTTTGGTTAAATACTCCATGTCCGGTGTACGGCTTTGCTCCCAGAGTGTTGTTATGATCGTCGGCGAGTAGAATAGGACATGGGCACGAGCCGGCTCACGGGACTCGAGGTGTTGTCGTCTCCCAAGGCCTACTCTTCCTTGTAGGAGCGTGGAACCCAGATGGTGCTGGTGGACGTCAGATAAATGATGGATCCGTCTTGGGACGATCCGACCACATCCACCACGACGCGGTTGCGGCGCTCGGACTGGTGCACCGTAAGGGGCGCTGGAGAATGTGACTCCGACTCGCCAACGTCTACCACTATGAGGGTTGCCGCTGCCTCCCGTGTCCGCTGTCTCGTAGGGCGGGCACGCCGCGCCATGTGGTGTGTCCTCTACCTCAGCGCGCCAATGAAGGGGTTGCGTGTCCGTCACCGCATTCAGACGCCAGACGGACTGCACCACCTCCGATAAGGCAGAGCTGCCACACCTAGCAGCGGATCCATGCGTCTTTTAGGCGGACGCAATGGATTCCCAACGGAATGAGTCCGAGCGCTGCCATCGGGCGGCCCTCTCGCGGGAGCGGCGGAGCGCAAGCCGGACGGTCATCTCCTCCTTGGGGTCGCCTGAGATGACCTCGGAGTCAATGAAGATGGAGGTGTAGGACACGGATCTGTTGCCCGCCATACCGAAGATCGCCAGACGGGAGCTTGGGGCGGAGTGGAGTGGATGGGAGGGAAGTGTTGTGGATAGGGTTTGGTCCGGGAAGCGGATGGGGACGATTATATGTGGGTCGGGTGGGCCAGCGTACACTGGGGATGACATGGCGGACGCGCCCTGGTCTTCCCATATCCACCCCATATTTGAGTTGGATATGAGGGGATCCCATTACTAGGGAAAAGTCTAGCAGCAACGTGGGTTTTAGGCCTGTCAGTAGCGCGGGCTGGAGCGCTACTGGTACGGCGCTACAGCTAAAGCTCAGCACTAGTGTGCCTCAACCCACGCTACTGCTAAATCGACTTAGTAGTAGCGCTTCCCCAGAGGAGCGCTACTGGTAATTAGTAGTAGCGCTTCTCCCTGCCCGCGCTACTACTATTATTTCGTATTTTATTTCTTTTTTATTTCATGTTGTATTCATACACCTTTACACAAGTTTTCATACAACAGGAATTTAGAGATTGTTTTTACATCATAATGAGTTATTACATCACGGGGTGAAAGAACCGTGGACTAGTTTCTTTCACTTGAAACTAATCCGCGGTTCTTTTACCCAATGACATAATAAATATCATCATCATCATATCATTAACAACTTATCATCATAATACATCATTGTCATATAACACCTCCTCAAGATCATCGTTTTCATCAATGACATCACATAGCAAATTGGTCACTAGTCGTAATCACAAGTACTCACTACTAGGGAAAAGCCTAGCAGCAGCGCGGGTTCTAGGTATATCAGTAGCACAGGGACCGGCGCTACTAATAAGGCGCTATAGCTAACTCGTAGCAGCAGCGCGTGCGCTCCCGCGCTACTGATATACAAGTGTAGAAGCAGCGTCCTTACAGGGAGCTCACTTCTGCTAATAGCTATAGCGCGCTTCTCCTGTGCGCGCTACTGCTACTATCGCGCTGCTGCAAACTTTTATCCACTCGCTACTGCTAATTTTAGTAGTTTTTTGTTTTTTCTCCATATTTGTTTTGTATTTGAACAGGCTTTATAGAAGAATCTGAAGGAAATATGCCCTAGAGGCAATAATAAAGTTATTATTTATTTCCTTATACCATGATAAATGTTTATTATTCATGCTAGAATTGTATTAACCGAAAACATAATACATGTGTGAATACATAGACAAACAGATAGTCACTAGTATGCCTCTACTAGACTAGCTCATTAATCAAAGATGGTTGTGTTTCCTAACCATAGACATGTGTTGTCATTTGACTAATGGGATCACCTCATTAGGAGAATGATGTGATTGACATGACCCATTCCATTAGCTTAGCACTTGATCGTTTAGTATATTGCTAATGCTTTCTTCATGACCTATACATGTTCCTGTAATTATGAGATTATGCAACTCCGTTTACGGAGGAACACTTTGGGTACTACCAAGCGTCACAACGTAATCGGGTGATTATAAAGGAGTACTACAGGTGTCTCCAAAGGTACTTGTTGGGTTGGCGTATTTGAGATTAGGTTTTGTCACTCCGATTGTCGGAGAGGTATCTCTGGGCCTTCTCGGTAATACACATCACATAAGCCTTGCAAGCATTACAACTAATGAGTTAGTTGTGAGATGATGTATTACGGAACGAGTAAAGAGACTTACCGTGCGAGATTGAACTAGGTATAGGATACCGACGATCGAATCTCGGGTAAGTAACATACCGATGACAAAGGAACAACGATATATCGTTATGCGGTTTGACCGATAAAGATCTTCGTAGAATATGTAGGAACCAATATGGGCATCCAGGTTCCGCTATTGGTTATTGACCGAGAATGGTTCTAGGTCATGTCTACATAGTTCTCGAACCCGTAGGGTCCGCACGCTTAACGCTTCGATGACAGTTCATTATGAGTTTATAAGTTTTGATGTACCGAAGGTTGTTGAGTCCGGATGTGATCACGGAAATGACGAGGAGTCTCGAAATGGTGAGACATAAAGATTGATATATTGGAAGCCTATGTTTGGACTTGGAAAGGTTCGGATGAAAACAGGAAGTTATCGAACACCGGGGTTACGGAACCCCGGGGGTCTATGGGCCTTGATGGGCCATAGGGAGAAGAGGAAGGGCGGCCGGGGCAGGCGCGTGCCCCCTCCCCTCTAGTCCGAATAGGACAAGGAGAGGGGCGCCTTCCCTCTTCCCCCTCCTCCAATCCTAATCCAACTAGGAAAGGGGGGAGTCCTACTCGGTGGGAGTAGGACTCCTCAGCGCGCCTTGGGCTGGCCGCACCCTCTTGCTCCTTTATATCTGGGCAGGGGCACCCCATGACACACAAGTTGATCTACGGATCGTTCCTCGGCCGTGCGGTGCCCCCTCCACCATATTCCACTTCGGTCATATCGTCGCGGAGCTTAGGCGAAGCCCTGCGCCGGAGAAGTCATATCATCGCGGAGCTTAGGCGAAGCCCTGCGTCGGTGGAGCATCATCATCGTCACCACGCCGTCGTCTTGTGGAACTCATCCCGACACTTTGCTGGATCGAGTCCGGGATCGTCATCGAGCTGAGCGTGTGCAGAACTCGGAGGTGCCGTGACGTTCGGTGCTTGGATCGGTCGGATCGTGAAGGCGCACAACTACATCAACGCGTTGTTATAACGCTTCCGCTTTCGCCTCACGAGGGTGCGTGGACAGACTCTCCCTCTCGTTGCTATGCCATCACCATGGTCTTGCGTGTGCGTAGGAATTTTTGAAATTACTCGTTCCCCAATGATGGCATCCGAGCCTGGTTTTATGCGTTGATGTCATGTGCACGAGTAGAACACAAGTGAGTTGTGGGCGATATAAGTCATCTTGCTTACCAGCATGTCATACTTTGGTTTGGCGGTATTGTGAGATGAAGCGCCCGGACCGACATTACGCCAGACGCTTACGCGAGACTGGTTTCACCGCTTCGAGCACTAGTTGCTTAAAGGTGACCGGCGGGTGTTAGTTTCTCTCACTTTAGTTGAACCGAGTGTGGCTACGCCCGGTCCTTGCGAAGGTTAAAACAGCACCAACTTGACAAACTATCGTTGTGGTTTTGATGCGTAGGTAAGAACGGTTCTTGCTCAGCCCGTAGCAGCCACGTAAAACTTGCAACAACAAAGTAGAGGACGTCTAACTTGTTTTTGCAGGCCATGTTGTGATGTGATGTGGTCAAGACGTGATGCTATATTTTATTGTATGAGATGATCATGTTTTGTAACCGAGTTATCGGCAACTGGCAGGAGCCATATGGTTGTCGCTTTATTGTATGAAATGCAAACGCCATGTAATTGCTTTACTTTATCACTAAGCAGTAGTGATAGTTGTAGAAGCAATAGTTGGCGAGACGACAACGATGCTACGATGGAGATCAAGGTGTCGCGCCGGTGACGATGGTGATCATGACGGTGCTTCGGCGATGGAGATCACAAGCACAAGATGATGATGACCATATCATATCACTTATATTGATTGCATGTGATGTTTATCCTTTATGCATCTTATCTTGCTTTGATTGACGGTAGCATTATGAGATGATCTCTCACTAAAATAATCAAGAGGTGTTCTCCCTGAGTATGCAACGTTGCTAAAAGTTCATAGTACCCAGACACCACGTGATGATCGGGTGTGATAAGTTCTACGTCCATCTACAACAAGTGCAAAACAGTTGCACACGCGGAATACTCAGGTTAAACTTGACGAGCCTAGCATATAACAGATATGGCCTCGGAACACGGAGACCGAAAGGTCAAGCGTGAATCATATAGTAGATATGATCAACATAGTGATGTTCACCATTGAAACTACTCCATCTCACGTGATGATCGGACATGGTTTAGTTGATTTGGATCACGTAATCACTTAGATGACTAGAGAGATGTCTGTCTAAGTGGGAGGTTTTTAATATGATTAATTAAACTTAAATTTATCATGAACTTAGTACCTGATAGTATTTTTGCTTGTCTATGTTTCTGTAGATAGATGGCTCGTCTGTTGTTCCGTTGAATTTTAATGCGTTCCTTGAGAATGCAAAGTTGAAAGATGATGGTAGCAATTACACGGACTGGGTCCGTAATTTGAGGATTATCCTCATTGCTGCATGGAAGAATTACGCCTGGAAGCACCGCTGGGTGCCGGCCTGCTTTGAGGAGCAACGCCGAAGTTGTGAGCGTCTGGCGAGCAAAGCGATGACTACTCGATAGTTCAGTGTGCCATGCTTTACGGCTTAGAACCGGGTCTTCAACGGCGTTTTGAGCGTCATGGAGCATATGAGATGTTCCAGGAGTTGAAGTTAATATTTCAAGCAAATGCCGGATTGAGAGATATGAAGTCTCCAATAAGTTCTATAGCTGCAAGATGGAGGAGAATACTTACATCGGTGAACATATACTCAAAATGTCCGGGTATAATAATCACTTGATTCAACTGGGAGTTACTCTTCCGGATGATAGTGTCATTGACAGAATTCTCCAATCACGCCACCAAGCTACAAGAGCTTCGTGATGAACTATAATATGCAAGGGATGACCAAAACAATTCCGAGCTCTTCGCAATGCTAAAAGCAGCGGAGGTAGAAATCAAGAAAGAGCATCAAGTGTTGATGGTCAACAAGACCACTAGTTTCAAGAAAAGGGCAAAGGAAAGAAGAAGGAAACTTCAAAAGAACAGCAAGAAAGTTGCTGCTCAAGAGAAGAAACCCAAGTCTGGACCTAAGCCTGGCGAGTGTTTTACTGCAAGCGATTTCGACCTTTGAAGCGGAACTGCCCCAAGTATTTGGCGGATAAGAAGGATGGCAAGGTGAACAAAGGTATATGTGATATACATGTTATTGATGTGTACCTTACTAGAGCTCGTAGTAGCACTGGTATTTGATCTGGTTACATTGCTAATATTTGCAACTCGAAGCAGGGACTACGGAATAGACGAGCACGGCAAAGGGCGAGGTGACGGCGCGTGGGAAAGCGGTTCCAAAGTCAATGTGATCGCGGTCGGCACGCTACCTCTACATCTACCTTGGGATTAGTTTTAGACCTAAATAATTGTTATTTGGTGCCAGCGTTGAGCATGAATATTATATCTGGATCTTGTTTGATGCGAGGCGGTTATTCATTTAAATCAGAGAATAATGGTTGTTCTATTTATATGAGTAATATCTTTTATGGTCACGCACCCTTGAAGAATGGTCTATTTTATTGAATCTCGATAGTAGTAATACACATATTCATAGTGTTGAAACCAAAAGATGCAGAGTTGATAATGATAATGCAACTTATTTGTGGCACTGCCGTTTAGGTCATATCGATTGTAAAACGCATGAAGAAACTCCATCTTGATGGGCTTCGGAATCACTTGATTATGAATCACTTGGTACTTGCGAACCATGCCTCATGGGCAAGATGACCAAAACGCCGTTCTCCGGAACGATGGGCGAGCAACTGATTTGTTGGAAATCATACATACCGATGTTTGTGGTCCAATGAATGTTGAGGCACTTGGCGGGTATCGTTATTTTCTCACCTTCACAGATGATTTGAGCAGATATGGGTATATCTACTTAATGAAACACAAATCTGAAACATTTGAAAAGTTCAAAGACTTTCAGAGTGAAGTAGAAAATTATCGTAACAAGAAAATAAAGTTTCTACGATCGGATCGTGGAGGAGAATATTTGAGTTCGAGTTTGGTTTACATTTGAAACAATGTGGAATAGTTTAGCAACTCCGCCACCCGGAACACCACAGAGAAATGGTGTGTCCGAGCGTCGAATCGTACTTTACTTGATATGGTGCGATCTATGATGTCTCTTACCGATTTACCGCTATCGTTTTGGGGATATGCTTTAGAGGCGGCCGCATTCACGTTAAATAGGGCACCATCTAAATCCGTTGAGGCGACACCGTATGAACTGTGGTTTGGCAAGAAACCAAAGTTGTCGTTTCTTAAAGTTTGGGGCTGCGACGCTTATGTGAAGAAACTTCAACCGATAAGCTCGAACCCAAATCGAGAAATGTGTCTTCATAGGATACCCAAAGGAGACTGTTGGGTACACTTTCTATCACAGATCTGAAGGCAAGGTTTTCGTTGCTAAATTCGGATCCTTTCTAGAAGGAGTTTCTCTCGAAAGAAGTGAGTGGAAGGAAAGTAGAACTTGATGAGATAATTGTATCTGCTCCCTTATTGGAAAGTAGTTCATCACAAGAAAGCGGTTCTGTGACAACTACACCAATTAGTGAGGAAACTAATGATGATGATCATGAAGCTTGAGATCAAGTTACTACTGAACTTCGAGGTCAACCAGAGTAAAATCGCACTGAGTGGTACGGTAATCCTATTCTGGAAGTCATGTTACTTGACCATGGCGAACCTACAAACTATGAAGAAGCGATGGTGAGCCCAGATTCCGTGAAATGGCTGGAAGCCATGAAATCTGAGATGGGATCCATGTATGAGAACAAAGTATGGACTTTGGTTGACTTGCCCGATGATCGGCAAGCCATTGAGAATAAATGGATCTTTAAGAAGAAGACTGATGCCGATGGTAATGTAACTGTCTACAAAGCTCGACTTGTTGCGAAAGGTTTTCGACAAGTTCAAGGGGTTGACTACGATGAGACTTTCTCACCCGTAGCGATGCTTAAGTCTGTCCGAATCATGTTAGCAATTGCCGCATTTTATAATTATGAAATTTGGCAAATGGATGTAAAAACTGCATTCTTGAATGGATTTCTAGAAGAAGAATTGTATATGATGCAACCAGAAGGTTTTGTTGATCCAAAGGGTGCTAACAAAGTGTGCAAGCTCCAGCGATCAATTTATGGTGCAGTGCAAGCCTCTCGGAGTTGGAATAAGCGCTTTGATAGTGTGATCAAAGCATATGGTTTTATCTGAGACTTTTGGAGAAGCCTTGTATTTACAAGAAAGTGAGTGGGAGCTCAGTAGCATTTCGATATTATATGTGGACGACATATTATTGATTGGAAATGATATAGAATTTCTGGATAGCATAAAGGATACTTGAATAAAAGTTTTTCAATGAAAGACCTCGGTGAAGCTGCTTACATATTGGGCATCAAGATCTATAGAGATAGATCAAGGCGCTTAATTGGACTTTCACAAAGCACATACCTTGATAAAGTTTTGAAGAAGTTCAAAATGGATCAGGCAAAGAAAGGTTTTTTGTATTACAAGGTGTAAGATTGAGTCGGACTCAATGCCCGACCACAAGCAGAAGATAGAGAAAATGAAAGATGTTCCTATGCTTCAGCCATAGGCTCTATCATGTATGCAATCTTGTGTACCAGACACGGCGTATGCTTAGCTGTAAGCTTGGCGGGAAGGTACCAAAGTAATCCAGAGTGGATCTTTGGACAGCGGTCAAGAACATCCTGAAATACCCGAAAGGACTAAGGATATGTTTCTCGTATATGGAGGTGACAAAGAGCTAGTCGTAAATGGTTACGTCGATGCAAGCTTTGACACCGATCCGACGATTCTAAATCGCAAACCGGATCGTGTTTTTATTAAGCGGTGGAGCTGTCGGTTGGTGCAGTTCTAAACAAAGTGTCGTGGCGGGATCTACATGTGAAGCGAAGTACATAGCTGCTTGAAGCAGCAAATGAAGGAGTCGGATGAAAGAGTTCATTTCCGATCTAGGTGTCATACCTAGTGCATCGGGACCGATGAAGATCTTACGTGACAATCTTGGTGCAATTGCCTTGGCAAAGGAATCCAGATTTCACAAGAGGACCAAGCATATCAAGAGGCGCTTCAATTCCATTCGGGACCAAGTCCAAGTGGGAGACATAGAGATTTGCAAAATACATACGGATCTGAATGTTGCAGACCGTTGACTAAGCCTCTTCCACGAGCAAAACATGATCAGCACCAAGACTCCATGGGTGTTAGAATCATTCTTGTGTAATCTAGATTATTGACTCTAGTGCAAGTGGGAGGCTGAAGGAAATATGCCCTAGAGGCAATAATAAAGTTATTATTTATTTCCTTATACCATGATAAATGTTTATTATTCATGCTAGAATTGTATTAACCGGAAACATAATACATGTGTGAATACATAGACAAGCAGATAGTCACTAGTATGCCTCTACTAGACTAGCTCATTAATCAAAGATGGTTGTGTTTCCTAACCATAGACATGTGTTGTCATTTGATTAATGGGATCACCTCATTAGGAGAATGATGTGATTGACATGACCCATTCCATTAGCTTAGCACTTGATCGTTTAGTATATTGCTAATGCTTTCTTCATGACCTATACATGTTCACGTAACTATGAGATTATGCAACTCCGTTTACGGAGGAACACTTTGGTACTACCAAGCGTCACTGGCGTAATCGGGTGATTATAAAGGAGTACTACAGGTGTCTCCAAAGGTACTTGTTGGGTTGGCGTATTTGAGATTAGGTTTTGTCACTCCGATTGTCGGAGAGGTATCTCTGGGCCTTCTCGGTAATACACATCACATAAGCCTTGCAAGCATTACAACTAATGAGTTAGTTGTGAGATGATGTATTACGGAACGAGTAAAGAGACTTACTGTAGCGAGATTGAACTAGGTATAGGATACCGACGATCGAATCTCGGGTAAGTAACATACCGATGACAAAAGGAACAACGTATATCGTTATGCGGTTTGACCGATAAAGATCTTCGTAGAATATGTAGGAACCAATATGGGCATCCAGGTTCCGCTATTGGTTATTGACCGAGAATGGTTCTAGGTCATGTCTACATAGTTCTCGAACCCGTAGGGTCCGCACGCTTAACGTTTCGATGACAGTTCATTATGAGTTTATAAGTTTTGATGTACCGAAGGTTGTTGAGTCCGGATATGATCACGGACATGATGAGGAGTCTCGAAATGGTCGAGACATAAAGATTGATATATTGGAAGCCTATGTTTGGACTTGGAAGGTTCGGATGAAAACAGGAAGTTACTGGAACACCGGGGTTACGGAACCCCGGGGTCTATGGGCCTTGATGGGCCATAGGGAGAAGAGGAAGGGCGGCCGGGGCAGGCCGCGCCCCCCCCTCTAGTCCGAATAGGACAAGGAGAGAGGCGGCGCCTCCCTCTTCCCCTCCTCCAATCCTAATCCAACTAGAAAGGGGAATCCTACTCGGTGGGAGTAGGACTCCTCGGCGCGCCCCCTTGGGCTGGCCGCACCCCTTGCTCCTTTATATACGGGGCAGGGGGCACCCATGACACACAAGTTGATCTACGGATCGTTCCTTAGCCGTGTGCGGTGCCCCCTCCACCATATTCCACTTGTCATATCGTCATGAGCTTAGCGAAGCCCTGCGCCGGAGAAGTCATATCGTCAGCGGAGCTTAGGCGAAGCCCTGCGTCGGTGGAGCATCATCATCGTACCTGCCGCCGTCGTCTTGTGGAACTCATCCCGACACTTTCTTTGGATCGAGTCCGGGATCGTCATCGAGCTGAGCGTGTGCGAACTCGGAGGTGCCGTACGTTCGGTGCTTGGATCGGTCGGATCGTGAAGACGTACAACTACATCAACCGCGTTGTTATAACGCTTCCGCTTTCGGTCTACGAGGGTACGTGGACAGACACTCTCCCCTCTCGTTGCTATGCCATCACCATGGTCTTGCGTGTGCGTAGGAATTTTTTTGAAATTACTACGTTCCCCAACATAATCTTTAGCACATACAAATGTCATCATGATACACATACAAATGCCTGCGAGACCACAAATGTAATCATAGCATATACATACAAATAGTCTCATCATAATCATCATCCAACACAAAGTGGTATCTTGTCATCATCTCGAAAATATCGATACATGCAAGTCTCGAATAATTGCAACTTCTAACGTCATCCATCTAAACAAAGGTATCGCGAGAAGAGCTATCACTATGAGTGAGAGCGGAACTATGCTGATACATGAGGTGGCGATTCTGAGTCCTCTCTCGGCGCTAGCGTGAACCTCAAGTAACTAGCTTCTCCTTCTTGTCTGCTTTTGAAGCCTTTATGGCTGGCGCCGAGAACCCATTCACTTGTGCACGACACTCATGCCACTCGTTGTACACCCTCGAACCTTCCTTTGTACACGACATAGCACTGCCATCTCGCCATCAAGAAACTAGGTACTGTTAGAGATGCATCTTCATGAAGAGGATGCACAATCATATGCAACAAAATATACAAGAGCAACACGAAAAAGAAAGGGTTAGCAACTAGATGCAACATACAGTGCGCAAACTAATTAACTAGAGGTACGCAAGTCATCGTACGCAAACTAACAAAGTAGAGTTACGCAAGTTAGGCAGGGACCGTGGACATCACAAAGTTTCATCGCTACAAAAAGTATACAAGTTGAACCGACACATATCATCATCATCGGCATCATAAATCACTAGAAGTTCCATCCTTCCATATCATCGAGGATGGACCCTAGCTTCTTGAACAACGTGAGGTCTAGACGTTGCATGCCTATGCGAGTTCGAACGTCAGCTCGCTATATAGGGCCGTGGTGGAACATCCCCTTCTCATCGACGAATTCTTTCATGATGATCGTCGCAATGTCCCTTTGGATGCGAAAGAAGTCATCTCTAAGTTTATAATCCGCTTCTCCATGAGATTCTAGCCACTTGTGGATATGATCATCATTTCTGCTTGTCATGCGAAGCTTTTGGTGACCCGTGTTGAACTGAATCATGAGATGGACGATGTAGAATCCATCCTTCTTGCTTGGTTTTGGGACATGGATGCAAGAGAAGTTAGTTTTATGCGCGAAACCCATCTTCTTGTTCCTTTGTTTCCGATCCGCATGTGGCCAACTCTAATGCTGAAGCCTTGGAGAGCATCATCTAGAATATTCATTATGTGGGTGTAGTCCTTTTTCTCGTAGTCTCTGGAAGGGTCAAAATACACGGCGTGGGAGACTTGTGGGTAAAGAACGATAAGGACGACGCGCTCATTGCTGCGGGGAAAAGACACCTCAAATTATTCTCCATATGAGCGAGAAGGAATGATTGAAATGTACGAAAGGGTTGTCCGGAACTGACTTACTTTGGATTATAAGGCACGAGGACAATTTCGTGGTCCTTATTCTGTACCATGAAGTTTTGGAGGTAGTCCCTAGCAGTTTCACGCTCAAAGTCGCCGAGACTCAAGAAAGACTCGTGCATGTAGTACGGATCCGCCACACAGATTTGCGAGACTTCTTCACTCTTCATGACGGAGCTCATATGTAGTGCAAAAAGGCGAACGATTGTAAAATCAAGCCGCCTTGTCAGAAACATCTCAAAGATATGGTCAAACCATAGGAAGAACACCTCCACGGGCCGTGTGTCGACGTAGCACTTCCCCTCAGGCACACGAGCCGCGTATGTCGGATATCCTGGATCCTTTGAGGCTAGTAGGCTTTTCTCAGTCGACATCACATGGTCGTGCAGTCTCCTAAGATCCCCTGATAGTGTTTCCAGCGGTTTCGGCGGTAGCATCGGCTCGCCCGTGAGATGGAACATGGCCGCACCTTTCACGGGTACGCGCTCTTGAATCCATCGTCTGCTATTATGTGCTCGCTTGTTTGGAGGCGTTATCTTCCCGATCTCTTCCTCTCCTTTTCTTGGGCACACCTTCCGACCCTTCCTTAACCCCTGCCCTGGGTTCCGGGCTAAGCATCAGTATGACCCCGGCTAGTTGAGCCTATGTTGAGGCGGCATCTTCAGGCGTGTCCTGTGAGGAATTCATGAAGAGAGACTTTTTGCAATCCTTCCAACGACCTTCCTGCCCGGGCATATCATACATATCCTCATTAGCATGCTGATAGCCCGATTCGTCATATGGTTGACTCATCATATCTATGTCACAGTCATACGCGTTTGTATTGAGGAAACCCATAGGGCCGACCTCCGTCTCATCATCCATTCTCTGTTCTACAGGACCGATTACATCAGCCAGTACTATTGCACCCCCTTCATCACGTCGTCCGCCGCTCTCACCTGGCACTACAGGAGCTGGTAATTGTGTAGGCAGGGTGGTGGTTTCCGCACATGCTTGTCGATGTGTGGTTATTGGTGTGCTCTCGGCCGGCTCCAGACGAATAAGATTCTTCGGCCATAGCAGCACCCAACCCTTGCAGCTTCCAATCCGCGGTGGGGTCTCGTCGTCCTCTCCCACATGCTGTACTGGAGGAGGCAAAGCCTCGTGCCCCGAGTTCACACTGGACAAGATAACCCTAAAGTGCCCAGCGGGGATCGGCTGGTTGTGGAATGTGGGTTTCAAGGGGTTCAATATCATCCCCTTTCCCACGTCCACCTTCTGGCCTTTGATCAAGTAGAGTATGGTGCACGGGGTTTCTTCGCCCTGCAAACACATATGTCTGTGGCGTAAAACATCCGAAAGGCAACAAAAATGGAATATTCCATATATATATGTTGGTGCGACATGTAATTACCGTGACAGCGTCGAGCTCAGCCAAAGACGAAGGCCCACCTAGCGCGCCAGAGATGGAGGACGGGTTGCTATGAGCGGGAGCGACTGCGAGAGGAGGCCCGGTTGCGTGAGCAAGTGATGGTGCGGTGTTGTTGTTGTTCATGGAGTTGCTCCCGACGAAACTGGGCATCGGGAAATCATGTACCGTCTTGTCTGGATTTTCCTTCGTCCAGTTGATGATAGCTGGAACCAAGTTAGTAGCGAAATCATTTCGCAGCGATTACAACTGCATTGACCGCTTCTCTGTAGCAACTCATTTTCTCCTCGGCTGTTTTTCGCGTCCTCGGCTGCTTTTTTTCTCGACCGCAAGCTTCACCTTCGCATCGATGTCCGCCTGACTAAACTTCTTTTTCTGCTTCTTGGCCTCCGGGCCCTCGTTGTAAAACACCTTCCACGTGGCGTCATCTCCTGCGCCATGCACACGACCATATTGCGGCCGCTGGCCCAAAGGGAGTCCCTTAAGTTCGTTCAAGGCCCGGTTGAGAGGGGTGTCCCACTTGGGCCTCATCGGAGAAGTAGGGCTTTCGGCTGCAAGCTGGTGTTGCTTCTCCTGCAGAAGGAGCGTGAACCGTTTAGGAATGTGTAGTCGACTAGATATGGAGCTAAATGTAAGGTGCTAAAAGAATAATTACCAGTAGTCTAATCAATTTCCTCGTGATCTGGTCCATGTAAAAAACCTTTTTTTTCCTTGTCCCACTTGTAGCGGGCCCTGATGAAGTCACGCTCCAAGGGGTTGGTGAACTTAGCAAAGGGGTCTGGGAGACCCGCGGCTTCACGTTCCGCGTCCTCCTTATCCCATATGGGCCTTTTACCGAGGTAGCCACGGCCGAGGCGATGCTTCCGTGTTCCTTTGTTGAAGGCTCTTGAATTTCGCAGCCTTAGCCTTGGCTGCCTCGGTAGCGCAAGTGTCCTTGAACTTTTCGAACTCCTCTTCCGTAAGTGTCGGATTTTCCTCCAGAATCTTGGACAGGGGTTCCTCAGCCTCAATAGTTTGTTTCACCCTCCCTTTCCAGGAGGCCAAATCATTGCTGAACATGCCCATGGCGTGATTGTTAATCTTTTTCATCTTCGGATCATCCCACGGTTGTTCTATGTTATCATCCCGGTCGGGGAACTGCTACGTCTTGAGCTTGCGTTGGTTTTCCCCGAAGAGGAGAGGATGATGCAACACAGTAGCGTAAGTATTTCCCTCAGTTTTTGAGAACCAAGGTATCAATCCAGTAGGAGGCCACACACAAGTCCCTCGTACCTGCACAAAATGATAGCTACTCGCAACCAACGCGATTAGGGGTTGTCAATCCCTTCACGGTCACTTACGAGAGTGAGATCTGATAGAGATAATATCTTTGGTATTTTTGGTATAAAGATGCAAAGTGAAAAGTAAAAAGCAAAGTAAAAACAAATCAAGTATAAAAGTGATGGAGATTGATATGATGAGAATAGACCCGGGGGCCATAGGTTTCACTAGTGGCTTCTCTCAAGAGCATAAGTATTCTACGGTGGGTGAACAAATTATTGTTGAGCAATTGACAGAATTGAGCATAGTTATGAGGTTATCTAGGTATGATCATGTATATAGGCATCACGTCCGAGACAAGTAGACCGAAACGATTCTGCATCTACTACTATTACTCCACTCATCGACCGCTATCCAGCATGCATCTAGAGTATTAAGTTAAAAACAGAGTAACGCCTTAAGCAAGATGACATGATGTAGAGGAATAAATTCATGCAATATGATAAATACCCCATCTTGTTATCCTCGATGGCAAAAATACAATACGTGCCTTGCAACCCTTTCTGTCACTAGGTAAGGACATCGCAAGATTGAACCCAAAGCCATGCACTTCTCCCATTGCAAGAACTACCAATCTAGTTGGCCAAACCAAACGGATAATTCGAAGAGACTTGCAAAGACAACTCAATCATACATAAAAGAATTCAGAGAAGATTCAAATATTATTCATAGATAAGCTGGATCATAAACCCACAATTCATCGATCTCAACAAACACACCGCAAAAAGAAGATTACATCGAATAGATCTCCACGAGAGAGGGGAGAACATTGTATTGAGATCCAAAAGAGAGAAGAAGCCATCTAGCTACTAGCTATGGACCGAAGGTCTGAAGTAAACTACTCACACTTCATCGGAGGGGCTATGGTGTTGATGTAGAAGCCCTCCATGGTGGATGCCCCCTCGTGAGCTCTAACAGGCCCCAAGATGGGATCTCGTGGATACAGGAAGTTCTGGCGGTGGAATTAGGTTTTGGCTCCTCTTACGATCGCTTGGGGTGCGAGGTATATATAGGAGGAAGGAGTACGTCGGTGGAGCTTCAAGGGGCCCACAAGGCAGGAGGGCGCGCCCGGGGGGGGCGCGCCTACCCTCGTGACCGCCTCTCTGGTGCCTTGGCGTAGGGTCCAAGTCTCCTGGATCACGTTCGATGAGAAAATCACGTTTCCGAAGGTTTCATTCCGTTTGGACTCCGTTTGATATTCTATTTCTTCGAAATACTGAAAAAGGCAAAAAAACAGCAATTCTGGGTTGGGCCTCCGGTTAATAGGTTAGTCCCAAAAGTAATATAAAAGTGGAAAATAAAGCCCATTATAGTCCAAAACAATAGATAAAGTAGCATGGAGCAATCAAAAATTATAGATACGTTGGAGACATATCAGGCATCCCCAAGCTTAATTCCTGCTCGTCCTCGAGTAGGTAAATGATAAAAAAGAATTTTTGATGCGGAGTGATACTTGGGCATAATTTCAATGCAAATCTTCTTAATCATGGTATGAATATTCAGATCCGAAAGATTCAAGACAAAAGTTCATATTGACATAAAAATAATAGTACGTCAAGCATACTAATCAAAGTAATCATGTCTTCTCAAAATAGCATGGTAAAAGAAAGTTCATCCCTACAAAATCATATAGTTAGGCAATGCTTCATTTTCGTCACACAAAGATGTTCCCAACTTCTATACCCCCGATGACAAGCCAAGCAATTGTTTCATACTTAAATAATCTCAAACTTTTTCAACCTTCACGCAATACATGAGTGTGAGCCATGGATATAGCACTATGGGTGGAATAGAATATGATGATGGGGATTGTGTGGAGAAGACAAAAACGGAGAAAGTCTCACATTGACGAGGATAATCAACGGGCTATGGAGATGCCCATAAATTGATGTCAACATGATGAGTAGGGATTGCCATGCAACGGATGCACTAGAGCTATGAATGCTCAACAAAAGAAAACTAGTGGGTGTGCATCCAACTTGCTTGCTCATGAAGACCTAGGGCATTTTGAGGAAGCCCATCGTAGGAATATACACGCCATGTTCTATAATGAAAAATTCCCACTAGTATAAAAAGACAACTTATGAGACTCACTATATGAAAACATGGTGCTACTTTGAAGCACAATATATGAGAATCACTACATGAAGAACAAGGTGCTACTTTGAAGCACAATATATGAGACTCACTACATGAAGAACAAGGTGCTACTTTGAAGCACAAGTGTGGAAAAGAGATAGTAGCATTGCCCTTTTATTTATTTTCTTTTTTGGGCCTTTTTTTTTTCTTTTGGCCTTTCTCTTTTTTTATTTGGGAAATTCTCTAATAATGATGATCATCACACTTCTATTGATTACAACATAAGGATTACAACTCGAAACTAGAACAAGGTATGACTCTATATGAATGCCTCCGTGTGTACGGGATGGTGCAATGAATCAAGAGTGACATGTATGAAAAATAATGCATGGTGGCTTTGCCACAAATACGATGTCAACTACATGATCATGCAATGGCAATATGACAAAAGTAAAGTATGTCATGATGATGATGAACGGAACAGTGGAAAGTTGCATGGCAATATATCTCGGAATGGCTATGGAAATGCCATAATAGGTAGGTATGGTGGCTATTTTGAGGAAGATATAAGGAGGTTTATGTGTGAAAGAGCGTATCATATCACGGGGTTTGATGCACCGTGAAGTTTGCACCAACTCTCAAGGTGAGAAAGGGCAATGCACGGCATCAAGAGGCTACCAAAGGCGGAAAGGTAAAAGTGTGTATAATCCATGGACTCAACATTAGTCAAAAGAACTCATATACTTATTGCAAAAATTTAGAAGTCATAAAAAATCAAGTACTACGCGCATGCTCCTAGGGGAATAGATTGGTAGGAAAAGACCATCGCTCGTCCCCGCCCGCCACTCATAAGGATGCACAAGCCAGGTACACTTCATGTTTCAAATTTGTTACACAACTTTAACCATACGTGCATGCTACGGGATGTGCTAACTTCAACACAAGCATTTCTCAAATTCACAACTACTCAACTAGCACGACTTTGATATTATCACCTCCATATCTCAAAACAATTATCAAGCATCAAACTTATCTTAGTATTCAACTCACTCAAAAGAAAGTTTCACATATCTTGAATACCAAGTATATTAACATTAAGCAAATTACCATGCTATTAACGACTCTCAAAATAATCTAAGTGAAGCATGAGAGATCAAGTTTCTTTAAAACAAATCCACCACCGTGCTCTAAAAGATCTAAGTGAAGCACTAGAGCAAAAATTATCACGCTCAAAAGATATAAGTGAAGCACTATGAGCGAACTATCAAGCTCAAAAAATATAAGTGAAGCATATAGAGTATTCTATCAAATTCCAATTCATGTATGTCTCTCTCAAAAGGTGTGTACAGCAAGGATGATTGTGGTAAACTAAAAAACAAAGACGCAAATAATACGAGACGCTCCAAGCAAAACACTTATCATGTGGTGAATAAAAATATAGCTCCAAGTAAATTACCGATGGAAGTGGACGAAAGAGGGGATGCCTTCCGGGGCATCCCCAAGCTTTGACTTTTTGGTGTCCTTGGATTATATTGGGGGTGCCATGGGCATCCCCAATCTTAGTCTCTTGCCACTCCTTGTTCCATAATCCATCAAAAGAATTCACCCAAAACTTGAAAACTTCACAACACAAAACTCAATAGAAATCTCGTGAGCTCCGTTAGAGAAAGAAAACAAAAGACTACTTTAAGGTACTGTAATGAACTCATTCTTTATTTATATTGGTGTTAAACCTACTGTATTCCAACTTCTCTATGGATTATAAACTATTTTACTAGCCATAGATTCATCAAAATAAGCAAACAACACACGTAAAACAGAATCTGTCAAAAACAGAACAGTCTGTAGTAATCTGTAACTAACGCAAACTTCTGGAATTCAAAAAATTCTACCAAAATTAGACGACCTGGAAAATTTGTTTATTGATCAGAAGCAATTGTAATCAGTATTTTATCACGTTCTGGTGATTTTTAACAATTCTGGCACTGAGGGCAAAGTTTCTAGAAATTACAGCAAGATCAAATAACTATCATCCAAGAAGATCCAATAGGTTTAACTTGGCACAAACACTAATTAAAAGATAAAACCACATCTAAACAGAGGCTAGATGGATTATTTATTACTAAGCAGAAAGGAAAAATATTGGGTTGTCTCCCAACAAGCGCTTTTCTTTAAAGCCTTTTTAGCTAGGCATAAAAGAAAGGATAGATCTAGGTATTGCCATCTTTGGTAGGCAATCCATAAGTGGCTCTCAAGATAGATTCATATGGTAATTTTATTTTATTTCTAGGGAAGTGTTCCATGCCTTTCTTTAATGGAAATTGGAATCTAATATTCCCTTCCTTCATATCAATAATTGCACCAATCGTTCTAAGGAAAAGGTCTACCAAGAATAATAGGACATGAAGGATTGCAATCTATATCAAGAACGATAAAATCTATGGGCACATAATTCCTATTTGAAACAATAAGAACATCATTAATTCTTCCCATAGGATTTTTAATAGTGGAATCCGCAAGATGCAAGTTTAGCGAGCAATCATCAAAGTCACAGAAATCTAGCAAATCACACAATGTTTTGGGAATAGTAGAGACACTAGCACCCAAATCACACAAAGCATGAAACTCATAATCTTTAATTTTAATTTTGATAGTAGGTTCCCACTCATCATAGAGTTTCCTAGGGATAGAAACTTTCAACTCAAGTTTTTCTTCATAAGATTGCATTAAGGCATCAGCAATGTGTTCGGTAAAGGCCTTATTTTGACTATAGGCATGAGGAGAATTTAGCACGGTTTGCAAGAAGGAAATAGAATCAATTAAAGATCAATTTTCATAATTAAATTCCTTGAGATCCAATATAGTGGGTTTAGCGATATCTAGATTTTTATTTCTTTCATTCCCACTTTTATCAATTTCATCATCAAGATCTAAAAACTCCGAATTCTTAGAACGCCTTCTAGGTAAAGGAAGATCATATTCAGTTTAATCAAGATTCATATTGAAAAAAAACGATTTAATAGGGGACACATCAATAACTTTTAGATCTTCATCTTGATTATCATAAGAACTAGAAGAACACGCTTTAATAAAGGCATCTTTTGAAGCACGCATCCTAGCAGTTCTTTCTTTGCACTCATCAATGGAAATTATCATAGCTTTGAGAGACTCATTGATATCATGCTTAGGAGGAATAGATCTAATCTTTAAAGAATCAATCTCAAGAGAAATTCTATTGACGTTCCTAGCCAAATCATCAACTTTAAGCAGTTTCTCTTCAAGCAAAGCATTAAAATTCTTTTGTGAATTCATAAAATCTTTAACACTACTTTCAAATTCAGAGGGCATCTTATTAAAATTTCCATAAGAGTTGTTGTAGGAATTTCCATAATTATTAGAAGGATTACTAGGATAGGACCTAGGATTAAAATTCCCTCTATACGCATTGTTACCAAAATTATTCCTATCAACAAAATTTACATCCATAGATTCATTATTATTCTCAATCAAGGTAGACAAAGGCATATCATTAGGATCAGAAGAAAAACTCTTAGTAGCAAATAATTTCATAAGTTCATCCATCTTTCCACTCAAAACATTGATTTCTTCTATAGCATGCACTTTTTTATTAGTAGATCTTTCAGTATGCCATTGAGAATAATTAACCATAATATTATCTAGGAGTTTAGTAGCATCTCCTAAAGTGATTTCCATAAAAGTGCCTCCCGCGGCCGAATCGAAAAGATTTCTAGAAGCAAAATTCAATCCGGCATAATTTTTTTGTATAATCATCCATAAGTTCAAACCATGAGTTGGACAATTACGTATCATTAATTTCATTCTCTCCCATGCTTGTGCAACATGTTCATGATCAAGTTGCTTAAAATTCATAATATCGTTCCTAAGAGAGATAATCTTAGCGGGAGGAAAATACTTAGAGATAAAAGCATCTTTGCACTTGTTCCAAGAATCAATACTATTTTTAGGCAAAGATGAAAACCACGCTTTAGCACGATCTCTAAGCTTAAAAAGGAAATAGCTTCAATTTAATGACATCATTATCGACATCTTTTTCTTTTGCATATCACATAAATCAACGGTTATTCAGATGAGTAGCGGCATCTTCACTAGGAAGGCGCGAATTGATCTTTCATAACAAGATTCAACAAAGCAGTATTGATTTCACAAGATTCAGATTGGCAAGAGGAGCAATCAGAGTGCTAAGGAAATCATTATTATTGGTATTGGTGAAGTCACACAATTTGGTAGCATCTTGAGCCATCGCGACAAACAAGCAATCCAACACACAAGCAAACAAAAGGCAAAGGGAAAAAGAGGAGGAGATTGGGAAAGAGAGGGCGAATAAAACGGCAAGGGTGAAGTGGGGGAGAGGAAAACAAGAGGCAAATGTCAAATAATGTAATGCGAGAGATAGGGATTGTGATGGGTACTTGGTATGTTCACTTTTGCGTAGACTCCCCGGCAACGGCGCCAGAAATCCTTCTTGCTACGTCTTGAGCTTGCGTTGGTTTTCCCCGAAGAGGAGAGGATGATGAAGCATAGTAGCATAAGTATTTCCCTCAGTTTTTGAGAACCAAGGTATCAATCCAGTAGGAGGCCACGCACAAGTCCCTCGTACCTTCACAAAACGATAGCTACTCGCAACCAACGCGATTAGGGGTTGTCAATCCTTCACGGTCACTTACTTAGAGTGAGATCTGATAGAGATAATATTTTTGGTATTTTTAGTATAAATATGCAAAGTGAAAAGTAAAAGCAAAGTAAAAACAAAGCAAGTATAAAAGTGATGGAGATTGATATGATGAGAATAGACCGGGGCCATAGGTTTCACTAGTGGCTTCTCTCAAGAGCATAAGTATTCTACGGTGGGTGAACAAATTATGTTGAGCAATTGATGAATTGAGCATAGTTATGAGGTTATCTAGGTATGATCATGTATATAGGCATCACGTCCGAGACAAGTAGACCAAACGATTCTGCATCTACTACTATTACTCCACTCATCGACCGCTATCCAAAGATGCATCTAGAGTATTAAGTTAAAAACAGAGTAACGCCTTAAGCAAGATGACATGATGTAGATGAATAAATTCATGCAATATGATAAATACCCCATCTTGTTATCCTCGATGGCAACAATACAATACGTGCCTTGCAACCCTTTCTGTCACTGGGTAAGGACACCGCAAGATTGAACCCGAAGCCATGCACTTCTCCCATTGCAAGAACTACCAATCTAGTTGGCCAAACCAAACGGATAATTCGAAGAGACTTGCAAAGATAACTCAATCATACATAAAAGAATTCAGAGAAGATTCAAATATTATTCATAGATAAGCTGGATCATAAACCCACAATTCATCGATCTCAACAAACACACCGCAAAAAGAAGATTACATCGAATATATCTCCACGAGAGAGGGGAGAACATTGTATTGAGATCCAAAAAGAGAGAAGAAGCCATCTAGCTACTAGCTATGGACCCGAAGGTCTGAAGTAAACTACTCACACTTCATCGGAGGGGCTATGGTGTTGATGTAGAAGCCCTCCGTGGTGGATGCCCCCTCCGGCGGAGCTCCAGAACAGGCTCCAAGATGGGATCTCGTGGATACAGGAAGTTATGGCGGTGGAATTAGGTTTTTGGATCCTCTTCTGATCGTTTGGGGGTATGTAGGTATATATAGGAGGAAGGAGTACGTCGGTGGAGCTTCGAGGGGCCCACGAGGCAGGAGGGCGCGCCCTAGGGGGCGGGCGCCCCCACCCTCGTGACCGCCTCTCTGGTGCCTTGGCGTAGGGTCCAAGTCTCCTGGATCATGTTCGGTGAGAAAATCACGTTTCCGAAGGTTTCATTCCGTTTGGACTCCGTTTGATATTCTGTTTCTTCGAAATACTGAAAAAGGCAAAAAACAGCAATTCTGGGCTGGGCCTCCGGTTAATAGGTTAGTCCCAAAAGTAATATAAAAGTGGAAAATAAATCCCATTATAGTCCAAAACAATAGATAAAGTAGCATGGAGCAATCATAAATTATAGATACGTTGGAGACGTATCAGGAACTTGAATCTCTTGTGCAACTTCGTTAGGAGCAACTGCGTCAAATGATGGTCCTTAAGTCATCGTCGTTGATGGTCGCGCATTCCCGTAGGATGCATCCTACTTGGTTCCCATAGCACTTGCGAGGTTCTTTCGGCTCTAATGGCTCAAACTTGCCAAGTGCCATCTTTGTGATCACTAGTCGTCCAATCCCTAGCTTGTTAGGTTTTCGTATCCTCTGCTTCTTACGCTTCTTCTTTTCGGTAGCGGCATCGGCGCCGGTACCTTCCCCACCGGTATCTTCCCCACCGATACCGTCCCCGCCGGTCTCGGTGCCGCCATCGGTGCCGGCGCCGTCGGTGTCGATGTCGGCGTCAGTACCATCATCGAGGCCGACCTGCAAACCTTGTTTAGCAGTCAAATAGTCGAGGTACTCTTGTTCACCCTCATAATCCATCTCGTCTGCATCTTGGTCAGAAGGCCTAGTTTCTTTGTTGTTTGACATGTTTCCTATGATTAAGTCTCGTCTTTTATTTCTAAAAGTATGAAAAAAATGAGAAATGACATAAAAAAGAAATCTATGTGCCAGCACTCGATATGCCTACTATCTAGCACAAATCATGCCAAAATTCACGGAAAATTTCGGCATGACCTTTGCTAAAAAATGGACATATCGAGCGCCTGAAATTCACCGGAACGAAAATGAATCAACATTCCGGCGTAACATAGGCCACTCGGATCATTTACCAAAATTGAACCAAAACATCACATGTCCAAATGACATGTCCAAATTCCAAACATGACATGTCCACATATCACATGTCCAGTTCAAATTTGCATATAAATTCAGCGTACCTAAATTTGCATATAAATTCAACCTAGCTAAATTAATAACTAAATAAATAACCTAATTAACCCTAGCTAGAAGAGAGAGAGAGGGGGGGGGGTTTACAGAGGGTGCAGGGGCGAGGAGGCAGGGCCGACGAAGGCCGAGGTTGGGAGGGGAGGAAGCAGAGGAGGGAGGCATGGCGCGTCGGGGTCGGGGGCGAGCACCGGGGCGCGGCGGTGCGACGGGGGAAGAGAGTGGGATTTAGGGGGAAAAGAGGCGGGATGAAGCATAGAGAGGGAGGATTTTGGGTTAAGTGGACGTAGCAGTAGCGCGTTTAGACCAAACGCGCTACTACTAATACAGGTAGCTATAGCGGTTTTTAAGGAAAATGCTACTACTACCTTGACTAGTTGTAGCTCTTTTCAGTAAACCGCTACAACTATAACCAGTTTTCCTTTTTCTTTTCCTTTATTTTCTCTCATTTTTTTCCCGAGAGCAGTGAACGAAGGGAAGGCGATATATATTGCATCATTTGACGGTTAAATATGTATACAAAATAGGAACATATATATTACATCATTGGACCCATGCATAATAATGGCTAAGTGTGTATACAAAATAGAACCATATATATATTACATCATTTGACCGATAACATACGGTTCCTCAGCGTTGACGTTTTCGTTTTTGAGTCAGCTTCTTTCCCTTCTTGTTCGTCGAAGAATAATTGAGCCCCTTATTGTGACTTTGCCTTTTCCATGGAGTATGATTTTTCTTAGGTAATGTAGTATTGATTCTTCTTTTGACGTATACTTCATCATCATCGTCATCTTCCCTCATTGGGTTGCCGTACTGATCGTAGTATTCCTCGTTGGCGACTGCATCCCTTCAGCAGCGGCTCCGGCGCCTTTCTCATCTCTTTCCCGGCACGGGGCACTCCTTCCAGTTTTTCAATAGCTCATCGATTTCGGCACCCCTCCGCTTACGTGGAGGTCCTCGATGCTCTGCGTGACCATTGAATAGATCTCCATGGTTTCTCCACGGGTCGTCCTGTTTGAGCCATCTTCGATGCCCCATGTACATGATTTTCCTAGACCCGCCGTCTTTCCTTGACGTTAGCTGCTGAGACGTCGTATCATCCATGCACCGCGTGCATCCGTAATATCCATGGCACACCTAGCCTGCGACATATCCGTAACCGAGATAGTCCTGCACCGTCGTGATCAGCGCGACTCTCATGTAGAAATACTCGCCTTTGCTGGCGTCCCATGTCTTGGCCAGTGTTTTCCATAACGTGTCTAAATCCTCTTGAAGTAGTCCCAGATACAAATTGAGAAACAGTAAAACAGAGCCACCTACGGCCTCTCTCAGCGATTTGAGCCTGTCCGCCGTCAGATCCTTCTACTGAGCGCTCCAGATCTCTTGATTGTTTAACCACTCGCGTGCAACGTGTTTTTTCACCACATCACTGTGCAACCAGCGTGGCCCACTGTAACTGGGCTGCTGCTCCACAGACCAACTGGGGTGATTGCTCCTTAATCGGGCCAACTGGGGAAAATGTAAATAGGCCCAGAAAAGTGGATAAACAAGGCCGCCCATGTTTTCCGTCTTCCTCATGAGACGCTGCTGGATGCGTTCATCCTTACGGCGGCGGGGGCGAGGGCGGCGGCGGTGGAGCAGCTCGTACGCCCTTTTGAGTGGAGATGCGTGATATATGTCCTAGGGTTCTGTTTCCTTGTTCCTTAGGTTGGCTGTCGGTGTCAAAACCGACGGATCTTGGGTAGGGGGTCCCGAACTGTGCGTCTAGGCGGATGGTAACAGGAGACAAGGGACACGATGTTTTTACCCAGGTTCGGCCCCTCTCGATGGAGGTAAAACCCTACTTCTGCTTGATTAATATTGATGATATGGGTAGTACAAGAGTAGATCTACCACGAGATCAGAGAGGCTAAACCCTAGAAGCTAGCCTATGGTATGATTGTTGTTCGTCCTACGGATTAAAAGCCTCCGGTTTATATAGACACCGGAGAGGGCTAGGGTTACACAGAGTCGGTTACAATGGGAGGAGATATACATATCCGTATCGCCAAGCTTGCCTTCCAAGCCAAGGAAAGTCCCATCCGGACACGGGACAAAGTCTTCAATCTTGTATCTTCATAGTCCAGGAGTCCGGCCGAAGGTCATAGTCCCGCCATCCGGACACCCCCTAATCCAGGACTCCCTCAGTAGCCCCTGAACCAGGCTTCAATGACGACGAGTCCGACGCGCAGATTGTCTACGGCATTGCAAGGAGGGTTCCTCCTCCGAATACTTCATAGAAGATTTTGAACACAAGGATAGTGTCCGGCTCTTCAAAATAAGTTCCACATACCACCGTAGAGAGAATAATATTTACACAAATACAATCTGCTGACGTATTCCGCAGCGTGACATCACACCACGGCCAAGCCTTTATTTGAATCGTTTCTACTGTCCCACCTCAGTGCACTTAGCGAGGCGGTTTCCTTGGCACGCCTTGTCGAAGCAGAGATCGTGTCCCCTTTTTCCGGGATTCTCATCAATACGGGCGTGGGTAACCCAACCGTGCCATTAATTACGGCGCTTGGGAGATAAGCGAGTTTTACTAGGCAGGTGGGGACGTGCAGTCTCGTCCGCCCATATAAGGGGATAAGGATCCACCTTTTTCATCTATGCCTTCTTCCTCCTTTGCTTATCCATTTTCGCGCACTCGAGCTCCAGCGCCCATGTCCGCACATCCCACCTCAACCTTCTCCAGCCATGTCCGGAGCGGGAGGCAAGTGGATGGTCTCCTCCGTCACGGAGGGACACATCAAGAAGCTGAGGGAAGCTGGATACTTGTCCAATGACGTCGCACCGGCTCCCGGATGAGGGGCAGCTCATCCCCACCCCTGCACCCCATGAGAGGGTGGTGTTCTCACCCATTTCCTCTGCGGACTAGGTTTCCCACTTCACCCATTTGTTCGGGGCTCATGTTCTACTACAGCCCGGATTTCCACGATCGGCCCCGAACTTCATCCTCAACATCTCGGCGCTCATCGTGGGTGCGAGGCCTTCCTCTGCATCCAGCCCCACTTCGGCTTATGGCTGAAGACCTTCAATGTCAAGCGGAAGGTAGTGGGCGGCCGCCAAGCGGGGTGCGGAGGTGCCATGGTGGGCAAGATGCCCAACGTCCTATGGCTCGAGGGCTCCTTCATAGAGACCATAAAGGGGTGGCAATCGGGGTGGTTCTACATCACCGAGCCGCGTGACCCTGAATGGGCAGCGGCCCCCGAATTCCGATCTGGCATCCTCACGCGGCTCACTTCCTGGAAAGAGAAGGGCCTGTCGTGGGGTAATTCGGAAGAACTGTCCGGACTCCAAACCTGTGTCCAAAACCTGGTGAGCAAGAAGCTCAAACTCATCAACGTAGTCCAGGTCATGCTCATCCGCCGGATCCTCCCATGCCAACAACGGTCATTCTACTTGTGGGAGTTTAATCCGGCACAGCACCGAACCCTGAGCGGGCTCTTCGACACTACGTACGAAGATGCCTGGAAGGTGCTGTTCAAGGGCGCCGAGGCTCCCGCATCCGCTACCGAGGATCGCGGATTTAGCGCGCAGCGTCAAGCCAACGCGATAAGCTGTTTTACCCTTTACGGGATACTTGTTTTTCATAGTTTGACCCTATGCGGGATCTAAACTCCCTTACCTTTGACAGGATTGGCAGAATACGTCCGGGAAGATCAACTGTCCGGCTCCCTTGCCCGAAGACCCAGCGGACGCCCGCTTGACGGGGCTTCTGGTTCCGACACCTTACGTGGTGCCGGAGAAGAAGGCCAAGAAGAAGGCCACGGGAACTCGAAAGAGTTCCCGGCGCCTGGTGGTGTCGGACTCATCGTCCGATGAATCCGAGGCGGACTCCTCCCACGAAAACGAGGAGGAGGAAAGAGAGGTCTCTCCCCCAGCGGCCGGGGAGAGAAGAAAAGGAAGGCCGCCCCAATCGGGGTGAGGGTCCAAGAAGGAAGGACCCTTCCTCCGCATTACTCCACCAACGCCGGCGACAACGAAGAGGAGGGCTATCCAGGCCAAGCCTCGCAAGATCGTAAGTATCCGGATACCGAATAACTCATGGCGTTCCTTTGTTGCATGCTGTGTCTTCGACGCCGAATATAATCATGCAGTCCGCCCGAGCCTGTGTCGGCGTGTCGCCCAGCGGCCTTAGGCTCGCCGGATGTGAATAGCACTTCACTTTCGGCCGCCTCGCCCCTCGCGATGCGGATGATGCCGAGGTGGAGTCCCAAAGGGTCCAATCCAGAGGAGCTGGTCTCGAGGCGCCGCAAGGCGACCTCCGGACTCAGCGCAAAGGGGACAAAACCCCCAAGGGCTCCAAGTCCGGCCCTGGACCGGACACCGCACCGAAACCTTCAGTGGTTCCGGAGTCCAGCAGGTGACCCCCTAGTAAGAAGGGCAAGCCTACGACGCTGGTGACCTCCGTCCAACCGGAGGCACCGGATAATCTGCTGGAGGTGCTTAACGACGCCTCCATCAATGAGGAGCACCGCACTATTATGAGTGCGGTGATCCAGAAGGTTCAGTCCGCCAAGAGCGGGCTGACTGAAGCCTGTGCCAGCCTTCTAACAGGCTTTGAGGTATGTATTTAAGATATGTAAAAATAGTACCGCATAGATAGTAGTCCCTGATGCTCAGTTTGGTGTTCGGAAAGAAAAGCCGAACTGAGGATCTAAAAGATATACGTAGGAGTCTAACATAAGTATGTCAATATGGGAATGCCGGCTGCGCTGCTGACCTCTGCCGCACTGACTACGGAGGTCGATGTATTGAAGCAGAGCCTCGAGCGGTCCGAGAACGAGCTCAGCCTTGCCAAGAAGCAGCTCGAGGACAAGGAAGGTAAGTAATACCTTATGTAAGTATATAAGAAATATGTGGTTGCGAAAATGACAGGATCAACGTGAGTATTACAGGGGCCACAACCGAGGTGGCGACCCTGAAGGAAGCGTTGTCCAAGGCCAAAGACAATACGGCCGTGGAGCGCATCGATCGAGAGAAGCAGGAGGTGCGGGTGGCGGAGGTGCAGCAAGAGCTCCAGGCTCTCGTGGAAAAACACGAGAGTTTGGAGCTTGACTCAAAGACTCAAGAGTCCGAGCTCGCCTCGGCCCTTGAGAGCGCCAAATCTACCAAGGCCGAAGCCCAAAAAGCCCTCCAGGAAATTGAAGCGATGAAGAAGATAGCGGCGGGTAAGGCATTCGTTATGCAAAGCAAGCATGTGAAAGTGAATTACTTGTTACTTACGCGAGTCCGGAGCTCTCCAGGAGCATTCGCAGATCTTCCCCGCAGTTTGTCCGACACTGCCGCATTCTACCGAGCCGAGGAGGGGAGCTCGACGGAAAAGGTGTTCGGTCTCAAGATGCCGAGGCGGACACCAGTGCTCCTTGAGCGACCAGCTGAAGCAACTGGTTGAGCTCCATAAGGTGGCCGAACAGGCCATGAAGGGCCTTATAGTCCGGCTATGGCCTGGGGAGGTCATGCCTGGGAGCTACTTTGGGCTGGTGAGGCGGCTGGCGGACGCCTGTCCACGGCTTGAAGTCATCAAGCGCCCAGATGCATCGAAGGCGCCAGAGGGCCCTTGCCCGTGTTAAAGTGCACTGGGCAAGATGGATGCTGAAGTTGGTGACAGATGGGCCACTGCAGGGCAAGGAACATTGCAAGCCCGAGATGTATTATGAGGGCGTCCTTAAGGGTGCCCACCTTGTGGCGGGTGAATGTTCCAAGGATGTAATTTTTTAGTAAACTCGCTCGAGTTATCCTGTGCGCTGAAAACTTGTTCATATGCGCTAAGCAACTCTTTTGAATTTAAAATATTACCTTCATGCGGCCGTTTATTAAATCTGAGAGATGGCGAGTCGTCGGGCCGCCCCCATGCCACAGTCTTTGGGGTGTTGGGATAAACCTGGCGCTCTTGTTCCCATTATTGGGTCCTTCGAGGAGGCGCCAAAGACAACGAACAAGGCAATCAGACTATAATGCTTTATCACTCTCACTTAGCGATAGAATTCTATAATTTTAAATTTCGGCGAAGCCCCTAGTATTCGGAAGACTGAGTTCGGGGCGCTATCCACGCCTGGGCCGGACAAAGCCGGCTCCTCGCTCTAAGCGGCATAAGTCTTTAAGGACTCGAAACCTCTTGAACAGCGACCAGCTCTCGCCCTATCATGACAGTCAGTTTTAGCTTTCTCTACTGAGGTGCTTAACCCAGCTCAACCGGGGCACAATCGCAGTAGTTCTCCTAGCACTACCTTAGCCGATATAACGGAACGTAAGGTACCAAAACATAGGAGCCGGGCAAACCCAACTATTGACCCAAGACATGATTCGGAGCTGATGCATATAATGCTATAAGTTCGAGGTGCCGCACTCGTGATAGTGTTCGGACTTCTCACGCCATATTCTGGGGTACTTAAGCCCCTGGTGTATTGGCCGTACCAAAGTGTACGGTTGCATAATGTCTTAACTGAACATATTTACATAAAAAAGTAATGCAATAATAGACAAAGGCTATGTACCGTTTATTCGAAAAGGCTGCGGTAAAAGCAGAACGATACAGATAGTGCGATAAGCAAGAGATGGGACTATTTGACATGTCCCCCTCTAGGGGCGAGCTGCGGGATGGTATGTAAGACAGGTATTTAGCTCGTTATAGAGACCACCTTGACATTCGACGTAGCTTTCTGCCTCCCTGGCTGTTGCATCGTGTGTTCGGTGATTGTACTGCCGGACAGGCCTTCCGGAGAGTGGAGTCCTGAAAGTAAGAAAAAAGAATGACAAAATCGGGAGCCCCTAGTGCGGTTGAGCCGCATTTTGGGCATGCCGTGGTCGTGCCCCTCCCCCTATGCCCATGGTATTTCCAGAGCGTAATTATGTACGCGTAGTACTGGTTCCGCAATTTCGCGAGGGCTGGGGTTGGGGCCGCATTACTACGCGTGCTCGGAACATGCCAGGCGGTCTTGTTGTAGTTTACTCCGAGCGCGCTTGACGGTGTCCGGACGTTTAATAGCCGGACTGGAGAATTGCCTTGAGAGGCTACTTTGTACTTCCGCCGCGAGGGCCGCCGTATGCTCCTCAGTTCGGAGAGAGCGTTCGGTGTTTCCGTTGACCGTAATGACTCCTCGAGGGCCTGGCATCTTGAGCTTGAGGTATGCGTGAGTGCGGCACCGCATTGAACTTTGCAATGCGGTTCGTCTGAAAGCAAAGGCGTGATAGCCATCGCGGAACAGGACTATGTCGAAGATTAACTCCTCGCTCGAAATTATCCGGGATCCAAGACCACCTCAAGTGTAATTGAGCCTGCATAGTTGGCCTCTACACTGGTATGACGCCTTTAAAGGTCGTCTTTGTGGGTTTAATCTTTGAGGGATCTATGCCCATTTTTCGTGACCGATCCCGAAAGCAGGTTCAGGCTGCTGCCGCCGTCCATAAGGACTCTAGGGAGGTGAAATCCGTCAATGCTTGGGTCTAGAACCAATGCGGCGAATCCACCGTGGAGGATGCTAGTGGGGTGGTCCCTTCGATCAAAAGTGATCGGTCAGGAGGACCACGGGTTGAACTTTGGGGCGACTGGCTCCAACGTATATACGTCCCTGAGTGCACGCTTCCGCTCCCTTTTGGGGATGTGGGTTGCGTATATCATGTTCACCGTCCGCGCTTGTGGGGGGAAGCCCTTCTGTCCCCTATTGTTCGGCGGCCGGGGATCCTCCTCATCATCGCTATGCAGCCCCTTGTCTATGTTTTCGGCACTTATCTTGCCTGCCTGCTTGAACACCCAACAATCCCTGTTGGTGTGATTGGCTTGTTTTTCGGGGGTGCCGTGTATCTGGCATGAGCGATCGAGTATTCGGTCCAAACTGGACGGGCCCGGAGTATTTCTTTTAAATGGATTTTTCCACGACCGGTTTAGAGCCTCTGAATCCGCATTAACTGTCAGATCCTCCGCATTGTCGCCGTTAATGCGGCGCTTGTGCTTGTTGCGACGCGACCTGCCATTGCTGTCCTTCGTATCCGAATTACCAGGGCTCTTGGTCATGTTATTACTACGAGCTAGCCAGCTGTCTTGTCCCGCGCAAAAGCAAGTCATGAGTGTTGTGAGGGCTGCCATGGATTTCGGCTTTTCCCGTCCTAGGTGCCGGGCAAGCCACTCGTCACGGATGTTATATTTGAAGGCTGTGAGGGCCTCTGCATACGGAGAGTCGACTATTTGATTTTTCTTGGTTAGGAACCGTGTCTAGAATTGTCTGGTCGATTCCTTTGGCTGCTGAATTATGTGGCTTAGGTCATCGGCGTCGGTGGTCGCATTATAGGTGCCCCTGAAATTGTCGAGGAATGTGGCTTCGTGTCCTCCCAACAACCAATTGACTCTGCTGGCAAGCTGTTAAGCCAATGCCAAGCTGGTCCTTTAAGCTTGAGTGGGAGGTATTTGATGGCGTGTAGATCATACCGCGGGCCATGTGGATATGAAGGAGATAATCCTCGGTCCATACCGCAGGATCTGTTGTGCCATCGTATGATTCGATGTTTACAGGTTTGAAACCCTCGGGGATTTGATGATCCATTACTTCATATGCGAAGCATAGTGGGTGTGCGGCGCCTCTGTATTATGTGGCTTAGGTTATCGTCACGTGTCGTGGGGCGCCCACGTGATCCGTTATCGTCACGATCTTGTTTGACTTGCCTTGTCCTCCAATATATCTCACAGGTCTGGCACATTTCCCCGTGCCTTGGTATTTTTGGAGCGACGCCGGGGTGCGGCTTGAGTGGAGGGCCGAGAGGCCTCTCTGTCGCGGCCACGAGGTGGCCGGTCGGCCGCGTCGTGCGTTGGTGATGTAGGTTTAGGTGCCTCCTCCTCTAATCGGGGTAGCAGCCTGCGCTTTGGGTAGCTCTTGGAGGGGCATTCGAGTTCGTACTCTTCGGCCGCAAGGACTTCAGTCCATCTGTCGGCTAGCAAGTCTTGGTCAGCTCTAAGTTGTTGCTGTTTTTTCTTGAGGCTGCTCGCCGTGGCCATAAGCCTGCATTTGAAACTCTCTTGTTCGACGGGATCCTTAGGCACGACAAATTCGTCATCGTCGAGGCTTGCCTCGTCTTCGGAGGGGGCATGTAATTATCGTCCTCTACTTCTTTGTCTGCCGCTCTCTCATGAGGGCTGGCTTCTTCATCCTCCTGTGTTGAATCCTGCTGGAGGGGGTTGTCTTCGACACTGTCCAGGGTGTTATTATCTCTCGTGCCGGAATTGCCGCTTTTGCTTTGGCGGGATTTAGAGCGGCGCCACTGACGCCGGCGCTTAGGCTGCTTCTTGGAGGGGTCATCCTCCGTTGTTCCATTGCCATTCCCTTCTTTTGGGGTGTCCACCATGTATATGTCGTATGACGAGGTGGCCTTCCAGTGCCCTGTAGGCGCTGGTTCTTGGTCGTATCCTGCATCGGCGTCCATACCGTTGATGTCTTCGGAGTCGAAGTCGAGCATGTCGGTTAAATCATCGACAGTGGCTACGAAGTGGGTGGTGGGTGGGCTTTGAATTTCTTCGTCGTCCGCATCCCAACCTGCTGACCATAGTCCGGCCAGGGCTCTCCTGATAAAGAGAGAGACTTTAGTGAATTCAGGATGTCGCCAAGGGCGAAAGTGCTTTGAAAGATGTCCGCGGTGGTGAACTCCATGACCGGCGCCCAATCGGATTTGATTGGCGGGCGCGGAAGGTTCGAGTCCGGAGAGGAGTCCGACACCTTGAGTCACGAGCCGCAAAGGACAAGGCTGGTGTTCGCCTCGATCGTCAGAGATTGCAGCCCCGAGGCGTGTCCAGCCACCCGTCCTCGACAGCGCAGTCGGCCCGAGCTAAGGTTCGAGCGGACATCGGTGCGACCTCCTGTGGCACTGCTCGCGGCGAGCTAGATCATGCCCATGATGACAAGTCGGTGGCGCTTGGCTGTGGCTCGAACCCGTCAAGATCAAGTCTCCGCGGACGTCGGCACCGTAGTTCAAGCTTCCAAATCTGACCTGATGGCCAGGCGTAGCTTCGATCTGCTCCAGATGGCTGCTTAATTGGCCCGATGCAAAGCCGCCGAATATGAAGATCTGTCCGGGAGAAAAGTCTCACCTGGACCGCATCATTGTTGATGATCGGAGGAGCCATCGGGCCTAAAGATGACGCATACGAGGAACTCTCAATGAAAGCACCAATGTCGGTGTCAAAACCGGCGGATCTCGGGTAGGGGTCCCGAATGTGCGTCTAGGCGGATGGTAACAGGAGACAAGGGACACGATGTTTTACCAGGTTCGGGCCCTCTCGATGGAGGTAAAACCCTACTCCTGCTTGATTACTATTGATGATATGGGTAGTACAAGAGTAGATCTACCACGAGATCGAGAGGCTAAACCCTAGAAGCTAGCCTATGGTATGATTGTTGTTCGTCCCACGGATTAAAACCCTCCGGTTTATATAGACACCGGAGAGGGCTAGGGTTACAGAGTCGGTTACAATGGGAGGAGATCTACATATCCGTATCGCCAAGCTTGCCTTCCACGCCAAGGAAAGTCCCATCCGGACACGGGACAAAGTCTTCAATCTTGTATCTTCATAGTCCAGGAGTCCGGCCGAAGGTCATAGTCCGGCCATCCGGACACCCCCTAATCCAGGACTCCCTCATTGGCTGTCCTTTGCTGCAGATATCCTGTTCTTTTTTCTTTATTTCCTCAGCCTGGATAGGGAGCTTTATCCCTGATGTAGTTGTAATTCGGCTATTGATATACACTGTTTGTAAACTGCTTCAGGAAAAACTGGCTCGGCGGGCTCCGGGTGGTGATGGCGGTGGTGTCCTTTCTTGCTCTACATGTTGAAAGGTTTTTGCTCCGTTTTTAGTGATGAAAAGGTGAATTCATTTTTAAATCTTGTGTGAGAGAAGGCCAAGAACATGTACTTTTTTTACGGGAACAAGAACATGTATTTAAATTATGAATATGCTTAGTTATGTGATATTAGAATTCATGCTGAATTCATAGAAATAGTATGTGATTTTTGATATTTTCTATCTCCTGTTTGCATGAAATTCTCCAAGTGACCATGGATTCAGTCAGGCCTAATTTGGACCAGCTTGGATTTTAATTTTGCGCTGATCAAGTGTTGCTGATGTTTACTGGAATCTCATAGATGCGAACCAATGTTTGTTTCCTTCACCATTTTTAAGCTTGACTGAAGTGGAGATTGCTTGATCTATCGTTTTTAAGCTTTTCAAGGTAACTCTTGTTTTCAACAAGTAGTGTAAGACACTGGTGAAGTTGAAGCCGTTTGTTATCTCAGAAACATGTCTCCATATATTTTGACAAGTCCAAGTTGTCCAATTTTTCTCATATGATTGTACTCCATTGGGTTTATTTCCATGTAGTTATATTATTTGTTGTCAATATGGGCGGGCGCGGCATAGCGCGCTTTCATGTTCTAGTTAATATTATTTCCTGGTTGTTTCGGCCCTTGAATAAGCATGCTCATGTGAATGTACTTCGACTTCATGCACAACCAGGGGGGAGGTTGTACATCCATACAAACACGGGTCATGTGCTATGGTTGGTGTTCTGGTTGCCAAACTGATTCATGCCATCGGTACACGCGCCGAGCACGATGTTCCTTGCATCACATTCGAAAAACCGATAGAAGCTGTTCAATGCTCTCCACTGGCTTCCATCCTTGACATGTCTCAGCTTCGGATCATCTCCATCGCCGGGCTTCTTCCTCTCCGCGTGCCAGCGCATTAGCTTTGCTTCCTTGGGATCTACAAAATACCGCTGGAGACGGGGAGTGATCGGTAAGTACCATACAACTTTCTGGGGACATTTCTTCCCGGCCTTCTTGTATCGAGAAGCATTGCACACCGGACAACTTGTTTTTTCCATGTGCTCCTTCCGATAAATTATGCAATCGTTGATGCATGCATGGTATCGAACGTGTGGCAGATCAAGAGGGCACACGATCTTCTTGGCCTCATCAACACTAGTAGGACATAGATTCCCGCGGGAAGAACATCCTTTAGGTACTTGAGATGCTCATCGAGGCTAGTGTCGGTCCATTTGTTTTTAGTCTTCGTCTTCAGGAATTGGAGCGTGAAACTCAAGCGGGTCACCTCAAGATTGCAACCATCATACAATGGAGTGTTCGAGTCTACCACTAGTTGCTCCAGCTTAGCCTCCTCTCTAGAAGCAGCTCTCTTAGTACTCATCTCCTTGCGAAGCAATGCTTGAACATGAGGGTCCCGCACGATTGAACTTAGTACCGATGAACTCTTCTGCGTGCAGTCCATGTCGTTCTCTCCGCCGCCATGTTCGGCCTCTTCACCGCCGCCATTATCGATCATCTCTTCGTCTCGCCCCATGTCATCATTGCCTGCCCCGTCGGCGTCCTCAACATCGTCATCCTCATCTTCAATTATCCACCGAGTATAGCCATCCATGAAACCAGTCATGAGCAGGTGCGCTTCGACACGACCATCGTCATGGGGGTCGAGCCAAACTATTCCTTTGCATTTTCAACACGGACATTAAACCTCTGTCCGGTTATTTTCTTTCATGTCCTGCACCGCCGACAACAACCACCTGTCCACCATCGTTCCACTGACCATCGTGAACTCTGCACGGTAACAATAAACAAATTGATTATAAAAATGTGTGCATGCATCAAAGTCATGCAAAAATTCGGCATGACCTTCCCTAAAAATAGGACATATATAGATCTAGAGCTTGCCCGGAATTCGCCGAAACGGAAATAAATCGACATTTCGGCAAAACATAGGCAACTCAAAAGCACAATTTGGCGTCAACTCATGCCACACACACAATTTCCTGTTGGAGATATGCCCTAGAGGCAATCATGTATGATGATATTTCCTATGTGTTTATGAATAAAGATAGTCCTTGGACATTATCAATGATGTGTATCAGCAAGTATGTGACTTGTTTGTGGGACTATGCATTGTATGATGACTGTCCTAAAAGGTCCCTAGTCGAAAGGGTTGTGTGGACGCGCAACCGACTAGACTAGCATATGACACGGTCGATGGCTTGGTCTAACTAGCCATGGAGCATTGGATGCTAACCGGATAATGTGGACTTGGAAAGGTCTGGTCGGATTCGACGTAGTCGGATCCGAGTCGAGATAAGGTCCGAGTCGGACATACCAACTATGAGATGCAGCGATATGTCATCTGTGAGTCTCTAGTACAACATACGTTCTATGTCCTACGACCTGAGCTGACGCATGTACTCGGGATGGTGACAGACTTGCTTTGGGCCGACCAAACGCTACTCCGTGACTGGGTAGTTACAAAGATAGGTTTCGGGTTTGTCCAGTCATATGCTGCGAGACATGGTCGAGCAAGATGGGATTTGCCCCTCCGATCGGGAGAGATATACTCTGGGCCCCTCGTGTGATCTGACCAGGAACATCATGGCCATGCGACAAGGATTATGAGATAATCCGGATTGTGGTCGGCATCACTGGAACGAGAAAGAGGTCGGGCTAGCACAAGGATGACAGTCTCGCCTTGAGCCCGACAACATATATCATGCGGCAAAGGGAACAGAAGTGTGACACATTGTATAGGTTCGCCTAACCAGCTTCATAGTCTGCTTGGTGGTCGGCATACCTTGCTAGAGGCCGCTACCAACCGTGCAGGTCGGAGGTGACTTGAACCTAAGGGGTCGCGTGCTTAAGGGAAGGAACCTACGAGGTTGGTTCGTAGGACACTGGTCGGATGTGATCCGAACTGGACTAGGAACCTGACCGAGTAGACTTTGGGCTTTAGGGTCCGTGCGAGGCCCAAGTGTTGAGCCTGCGACGGACGCCTATATAAAGTGGAGGTGCGGCACACTCATGCGGTTGATCGCTTCGGCTGTGACTAGGGTTTGCATGTGTTGCGAATAGCCACCTCCACTCGCCGCCGACTGTGTGATCGGACCTAGCAGTCCGCCGCACGGTGTTCCTCCTGCACGCGCGGATACCGTTAGAGGCGGTGCACTTGCGCCGCTCCGGTGAACTCGTACGTGGGATCGGACGACCGGCCGCTCGAGGGAGATCGAATGAGGAGGAGACGATCCACGCGGACGCGCTGCCCCAACTCTTCTTCCGCTACACGGCACTGCGCGTCTAGTGGTAACGAACTGTGATCCATCTCTCATAGCATGTTCCTGGATGTTCTGCGCGTTAGAAAATTTTATTTTGCAGTCTATGCACCCTACCGTAGAACCCAACATTTCCATCATATCTCCCAATTATCATGTCACACACACATAAACATATTTCCATTTTGCAAAAGCATGAAATTTTAATCACCTCTATCTCGAGATCGAGCACACGGTGGAGATGATGATGTAGGAAGATCAAAAATGCACAAAGCTCTTCTTGACAAAGATAGATCTAGTTAGGGGGCAAATAGGTCACTTAACTAAATGCTACATCTACCTAGCTAGCTAATTTGGGAGGAGACAACTTCAACTAGTGGAGGGGGAAGGAAAAAGAGAAAGGAGATGCATTAATGGAGGTGGTGTAGTTAGCTAGGAGTAATGAAGAGAGAGAAAGGTAGGTAGGAGAGGGAGAGTAATGGGGGAGAAGTATTGAGGAAGAAGAAGAGTGAGAGAGGGAGGATGTGGGGGGTAGGGGAAAGGGAAGAGAGGAGATGGGGGAGGGGAGGACGGGTGGGGAAAGGTGGTGGGCTGGTCCGGCTTAGCAGTAGCGCGGGTGGTAAAATGCGCTGCTAATAAGAAATTAGCAGCAGCGCGCTTCCCACACAACTGCTACTGCTAACTAGGACCAACAGTGTGACCAATTTGAAAATTAGCAGCAGCGACCTCAGAAAAAGCGCGCTGCTACTAACGCTTTAGCAGTAGCGCCGGTCGCGACAACGCGCTGCTGCTAAATGTAGTTTGGTGGACACTGTCGGTCGATATTTGTAGCAGTGTAGGTTGCTTCGAGCGCGCTACTGCTAACTCCGTTTCAGTAGCGATTTTTGCACGCACGCGCTGCTGATAATTAGCAGTAGCGCCTCTTTTTGAGCCGCGTTGCTGCTAAGATTCTGTGTATAAGGTTTTCCCTAGTAGTGACTCCTCATCATCAACTCTAACACATTGTACCACATAATAAACATATTGTACCTCATAGGACCTACTACATTCTCTAAGGAGCTACTACATTCTCTAAGGTAAAATAGCAAAAAACAAGATAGCCCTTGACTCTCCATTATGGAGAATGGAGATTATCCTATCTCCAATTCTTGCATTTCGCTTAATGTTACTTCCAAGAACCTCCGTGCGAATGTCCAAACATTTTTTCCATTCTCTGATGAGCATGTGTTCATCGGTTTTAGAAATCCGATATGCACAGGTGAGCTCCCTAGATTGACCTGGTAGTATGTTCAGAACTCTAAGGCAACCATTCAGATACATCAGATGAGGCACACAATCCATCGGGATTTTCTGTTGAAAAACATAGTAACAACTTCATAGTTAGCAATGGTGTACTAGTTTTAGAAGTATGCAAAAGATGCACGGATGTCGTAATAGTAAAAAATCTTACTAGGGTATCTCCATAGAAGTTACCGTAGTTCAACACGTGCACTAGTGGCACGTATTCACCATAATTTGGAGGAGTTCGATAATAGGTATTGTAATTCTCAAGATAAGTACAATAAGCGATCAGATGACTTTTCTCCTTATAAATTAATTCGAGCCATCGATTGTAGTGGGTTTTGTCTACCATCTTCTGCACATTCTTTGAAGAATCAAAATAAGCTGTCAATGGAAATAAGCTGTCAACTATTTTGAAATAAACAATATAAATTAGTTAATAACTATGTTTGATAAACTCACATTGCGGTAGAATCGGAAGCGTATCAACGAGGACCCAAATGTCCATATTGTCTTGCTCAATGTCAGGATCACCAAGATCCATGGTGACAATCATACCCTCATAAAAACCATACATTTTGCAAAGTGCTTCCCAATTTTGGCAACCAAACTGGGTTATGCTCTGAGCATTGCACAGATTTACTTCAAAATCCATATCATGATGGGTCCTTAGGTGTATTTTCTTTGTTTCAAAATTTTCATGGTCTTCAAAACTCATCCTCTCCAAGACATAGCGTCTTGCATGGCATGGGATAAGCTAGTCGAATTGTAAAAGATGAAAATTAGACGTTGAAATAGTTGAAGTCATGCTTATTTACGAAAAAAACACTTGTCGTTGTTGCGTACCATTTCAACATCGAAGGTCTCCTCGAGCTTATTACTGAAGCGCCGATCTTTGTCCAGCTCAACGAACCTGTCGCACATACCTCAATCGTCGTGGCACCAGTTGCACTCCCCCGGGAGACTGTCATCGTCCGAGTACGACATTTCTACGTTCATAATTCAAAGATTAAATTTGTACATATTCTAGCACAAGTCATGCCAGAATTCACGAAAAAATCCGGCATGACCTTTGCTAAAAAAGGACGTATCGAGCACCTGAAATTTGCCGGAACGGAAATTAATCAACACTCCGGCAAAACATAGGCCACTCGGAGGTGTAACCTGAACATGACCGGCCACTTGGGCAACCACATATCCTATTTGAGCAACACAATATATACATGGAGATTTGGCAGGTCTCACCTCGAGGTCGGAGGGGGTCGGTGACGGGGACGACGGCGGGGATGATGGAGGGGCTCCTTGATTTCTGCAAGAGCAAAAACCCTATAAGTTATCACTAATACATACCGAATAATTGCTTAAACTAAAAAAATAACAACAAATATGACATGTTCAACTAGTTCTATTAATTCAACTAGTTCTTACTAAATATAAACTTACTATAAATAGAAAAAAACTAGTTCTTTCTAAAAATAAAGTAGTTCAACTAGTTTATTAATTTACTTACTAAACTAGTTCAACTAAAACTAAACTAGTTCAACTATTTTATTAATTTACTTACTAAAAATATATTAGTTCTATTAATTCAACTAGTTCAACTAGTTTATTAATTTACTTACTAAACTAGTTCAACTAAAACTAAACTAGTTCAACTAAAACTAAACTAGTTCAACTAGTTTATTAATTTACTTACTAAAAGTACATTAGTTCTATTAATTCAACTAGTTCAACTAGTTTATTAATTTACTTACTAAACTAGTTCAACTAAAATTAAACTAGTTCAACTAAAACTAAACTAGTTCAACTACTAAAATCATCATCTATGAACCCTAAATTAACATCTACTACTACTAAAAATGTCTAGTACTAACTAAGCGAGAGAAAGGGGTGGGGAGGGTGGGGGCTTACAGAGAGGGAGAGGCGGTGGCGGGTAGGTGCTCGGCACGGAGAGGTAGGGGATGAGGCGGGCTCGGGATCGAGGAGGCGGTGTTAGGCGGGCTCAAGCGGCGGTGAGGTCGAGGGCGGCGACGGTGAGGTCGAGAGCGGCATGGCGGCGGCGCTAAGGTTAAGGGCGGGCGGCGGCGCTGAGGTTGAGGGCGGGCGGCGGCGGTGAGGGCAGGCTCGGGCGGCGGTGACAGAGGAGTTGGGGGAACAGGGCCGGGGGGGAGTGGGGGGAAAGGAGGACTTAGCAAAATTTTAAGCCCGCGTGTGGTTAAGTCGAACTAGGAGTAGCGTTGTTTTGTAAGCGCATTGTAGCTAAGTTAGCTATAGCGCGTTTTAGAAAAACATGCTGCTGCTATAGGAAGCAGTAATTTCTTTTGTTTATCCTTACATTTTCTTTTTTTTCATTTCTCTGTTTCCTACTTCTATCATTTTCATTTACTTTTCTATTTTTTTCATTTTTCTTTTCTTTCTTAGCAGTAACGCTGTACGCAGGAAACGCGCTGCAACAATGACCATAGTGGTAGCGCGCTTTGTGCGGAATCGCTACTACTACTCCTAGCCTACCGCCAACACGGTGGGAATTATAGTGGTAGCGCTTGTTTCTGAACATGCGCTACTGCTCTAGTTTAAGCTATAGCGCGCTTTGCGCGAGCGCGCTATTACAAATTAACAGTAGCGCCCTGTTTTAACCAGTGCTACTGCTATACCTCTGTGTATAGGCTTTTCCCTAGTAGTGTCAGGCCGAGCGTTTGAGGCCGGTTTGAGATGCCTATCTGGATCGGTGTTTTCTTTTGACTGGTCAGTGATCCGCCATCCGCCCGAGCGTATGCAGTAGGTTTGAGGCTCCCAGCTGTAGATGCTCTAATTATCTTATATGCATGGTTCTACATCATCAAATAAATTGATTCACTAGCATATGTCCAATCTATGTGTGTGAATCATCTACAATACAAGATACATTAGTGCAATCTAGGTGGATTTTTAAAACACCTTGCATTTAGTTGTAGCATGCATAACTTTTCAAATTAAAATTTGTTTTGCTTATGCAGAAACTTCCTACATAGTTTAAATCATAAGCCATTCACACCATCAAGCGCATGTACTAATTCACTTCTCACCACATACTAGTTCTCCACACTCTTATGGTCATCAACAATCCCTTCCTTGTCTCTACCACTATAACCGAGTAGTTTCACCATCTCCTTCTTACTCAGCTCAAGACGAGGTTCCATTAAAGCGACAATGTGATTGCAATTTTTCATGCCACGACTTTCAAGTACCTTCCTTGCGTATGCCTCCTAGCATAGTATGATCCCCTTAGGCTTTTGATGTTCCTCCATCCCAAGGTAGTAACTCAAAAATACCAGGATCATCTATCTTGAAAAGTTCCTTGATTTGTAGATTGAACTTTGCAATCACCTCTTCATCTGCTCCAGTTATCAACAGGTTGTCGACATAGATGCCAACTAGTAGACGATCCTTTCCTTGACCTCGCTTGTACATTGTATGCTCTAGTGGGGCTTAATTTCTCAAATCCAAGAGAAATCAATGTCTGATGAAGTTTGATGTTCCACGCCCGAGGAGCTTGGCATAGCCCATACAATGCCTTGTGTAGTTTTAATACCTTGTGTTCCTCTCCCTTTTTGATGTAACCTGGTGGTTGCTTCACATATACTTCTTCTTTCAACTCCCCATTAAAAAAGCGGATTTTACATGCATGTGATGTAGCCTCCAAGATTCCTGATCCACGAGAGCTATAACTAGCGTCACCGATTCCATCCTTGTGACTGGAGCAAACACTTCCTTGAAGTCCATACTTTCCTCTTGCACCTCTTTGGCTACGAATCTTACTTTGTGCTTCATGCACCCTTCAACATCTTTCTTGATCTTAAATTCCCACTTGAGCTCTATAGCCTTTTCATTGTTGGGAAGATCCACAAGCTCCCATGAATTATTGTCATGGATCGACCCCAACTCTTCTTTCATAGCATGACGCTAACACTCCTTCGTATTTGCGTCCACAAATTCCGTCGGTTCCTCGGCGCTTGCTAGACACCATCGCCCACTCCTTTTTGCCTTTACCGAGTCAATTATCCGAAGAGTTTTCTCCGAATGTGGGTCGATCACCGGGCGTAGACGATCGGTTGTAGGTAGACATGTCCTTTCCTCTACATGCGCTATTGACGTCCCTGCTGGACTGTTCGGCAACACCGCAGCTATAACTGAGGGCGTGTTTGGTTGCCCGCATTGGGCCCAACCAGGCCCGCGCGGGAAGAAAGAGGTCTGTTTGGTTGCCTGTTTTCACTGTTGGGCCTGCATCGCACGCTTCTTAAAGTAGCCCAGATCCTGACTCGCTGGAAACGCTCGAATCGGTAGTTTCTCGTGACCCAGGCCGAGGCGAGCGCTAGCAAGCAGGCCCTTGCACGAGTGGAGACGAGAGAGATGTGAGGTGATTACGTGAGGTCTTCTTCAACCTCTAGTAAGCTTCTATCTAATCTCCACTCTCTGATCTACTGAAACGGTGCTTCGATTCGAGGTAAGCTCTACACGAAAAAGATGCACCTCGATGCTACGATTTCATTCAGGCGATCGGTTTATAGTTTCGTCGGTCGTAAGTTCTTAATCGCGTGTTCCCATGCAGCTATTCTGGACGAATTTTGTTAGATTCATCACGCACGATCGATCATTTGAAATTTCCTTTGACCAGCAGCCTAATCTTGCAGTCCCTCACAACATTCGTGTTGTAAGTTTTTGGATTCGACGATCGTAGCTTCAGCTCTCTATGAATAGCAGTCTACTACACTGACGCTGCCATGTCGAGCTCCTCTGTCCTCTACTCAGAGCTCTCCTATTCGTTCCTCTTGACGCCGAAGCTCTTCCCCTTGATCTCCTTGCCCACGTCCTACTACACTAGAGTCGTTTCCGACGTCGCTCATCTCGGCCTACTCTCTGCCGTCCTCCTACTGCACTAACGCCGCAATGGTGCGCACACTGCTTTTTTTGTCCTCTGCCTTCATGCACACTGCAGTTCGCTGCGCCGCCGACGGGTCGATCATTTGGCCTCCTCTCTCTCGCCCTACTACACTGGAGTTGTTCCCGGCGTCGATCATCTCAGCCTCCTCTCTCGTCCACTTCACTGACGATACCATGCGCGAGCACTGCATTCTCCTCCTTTGTCCACTGTCTTTGCGCGAGCACTGCAACTAGTTCACCGACGGTGTGGCTCGCGGTGCCGCCGACGGGGTCGCTCGTCCACGACTCCATGCTCGTCATGTCGGACACGGCACCACGACCACTATCCACCGCAGTCGCCATGGTCCGACGCACACTACATTTATTCTCCCCCTTCATCTGCTAGCTCTTAACCGTGTGTGCTAAGTGCAAGTGCTAGCTCTTAATCATATCTCATGCGGGCAACAAAACAGCGTGTAGTTGCATGCGCCGAGATAATGCAGGTAACCAAACAACATGCCAAAGTTGATCCTCTAATGCAGGAAGTCCATATGCAGGCAACCAAACAACTCGCAGATGTCGCATATGAGGTTGTTTTTCAGAGCCAGGCTGGTTTGAAATATGTATGCAACACGGGTACTGTTCAAGACTGCAACCAAACACGCCCTGAGCTCTCGTCCACACACAGGCCACCAGGCAGAACCCAACACAGGCCACCAGGCAAAACCCAACACAGGCCACCAGGCAATGGGCCTTGCCCATCACCACCCGCGTTTTGGCTTCTGTCCTGGTCCAGCTCCTCTTCTGACCCGTCACGTAGGTCCATGTCCACAATACTGCTACATAGACTAGCTCCCTGGTTCGCTTCTCTCCTATCTGAAGACTCCACTTTTGGTCCATCTTTTCTTTATGGACCATGCCAGTTTCTAGCCCATATATTAGGCTTTTCATGAAGTGGTGAGTTTCCTCCTGGTAGAGCTGCTGTACATGTCTTGTACGTACTCTTCTTGCCTTGCGTTGCTGTTATGCCACAATCCCCAGCTACTAGGCTGCCATGCGTGGTTGCTGAGAGCGACGCGGCGTGCGACATGATGTATGGGCTCACCACGCTATCTGACACGATGTACACGACGCTGCTCCTTGTTGTGTCTGCGGCCAAGTGCGCGCAATGCTCTCCTGGTTCGAGCGTAGCTCGTCCTGCATCTCCCCTCGCCTAGTAATCCTTTGAACTGCTCTTTCGGTCACACCTAACCTCTCTTGGACACACCACACAAAGACTACCTCTCCATGGTCGTGCACATGCAGCGATCGCTTCCTTCGCTCCAGCAAAAATAGCACTTAGTCCATAGCATTGACATAAGTTTCGGAATCACCACCCGCATCCGTAGCATTGATACGAGTTTTCGAACCATGATAATGATGGCAAACTTTTTCTTCCGCAAGTTCGACAATTTATTTAGTCAAGGCTTGAGAGTCTGGATCCTCCTCGTCCACCAGTTTACACATCAACATCATGTCACCATCATCTCCTTGCTGGGCAATGAGCGTCTTCTGCTTCGGTGCTTCCTCACACTCAGCCTTCAAGTGACCAAGGAGGCCATAGTTATAACACCTCACTTTCCTGATGTCAAACTTTCTCCTTGATGGTGGTGCAGCCTCATCGTCTGAGTCGTCGTCCGAGTTAGCGAAGTTCTTTCTCGCCGAACGCTGCTTCCCCTTCTTCTGGCTCCTGCTTTTGGATCCGCCTTGCTTTTCTTTCGACAGGGCGATCCATTGTACCTTCGTGAGCATCACAAGCTCGTCGGTCTTCCCGTTCCCAAGACTGTACCGCATCTGCTCATCGTGAGCTTTGTACCGTCCAACGAGATTGTCAATGGAGAGAGTTGCGAGATCGACGGACTTCTCGATCGCCGTGACAATTTGCAGGTACCGGGGAGGGGCCACGCGCAAAAACCGCCGGACAACCGAGGCCTCCGTGAGGTTTTCTCCAAGCGCATGAATCCGATTGACTAGAGTTACTACCCGTGAAGCGAACGCGTCCACGGACTCATCATCGCCCATGACCAAAGTCTCATAGTTCCTTAGGAGAGTTTGGAGATTAGCTTGCTTGACGCGGGTGTGTCCCTCGAACATGAGCTTCAAGGTATCCCACGCCTCCTTGTTGTTTCTTTGGCGATCAGGTGTTGGAGGACTTTCATCGGCATCATCGAGTAAATCATCGACGCCGCCTGCCGATCCTTCCGGTGCTCGGCTCCCTCCTTCTTGAATGCATCGCCTCCGGGATCCACCCGTGTCCCATAGCTTGTTGGCGCGGAGACCACACTCCATTAGGGCCTTCCAGATCCCGAAATTCTCATGATCAAACCGTGGGTACGACGAACTCGCCGGAGTAGCAATTACTTTAGCCGCACCGGAGTACTCCGCCAGCTTCTTGGTCTTCTCGTCGTCCACCATGATCCTCCCTTACTAGAAGATCAACCTTGCTCTGATACCAATTGTCGGCACAGGCCCGACCTTGACGACACTGTTGTCGAGTACTTTTCGACAATACGCAACGACGTACAAGTTACAGCCGATTACTTCCGGCTGCTTTGACGGAGAAGCGCATGTACAATAGTAAACAAGCAGGCAAGCACCCTGGTGGATGAATTCTCGTGTCTAGCTAGCTAGCGTAGATCAAGTCGCCGGAACACAATACGCAAACTCGCCGAGTTTATTGCTTTGTTTGATCTCCATGGTACAATTGTTACAGGGTACATGGATCTATATACTAGCTAAAACAACTAGCACCAGTCCTATTCGGTGTATTGTTAGAAACCTACACGGACTCAAATATACACGTGCATGCAAGGACACGCATGTATAGCCTTGTCGTGTTTAACTCTAACAATCCTTTCTAGCCACACACCTTGACCTGCCGCGGTTGCAGCTGCAATATACTCCGCTTCACAGGATGATAATGCGACCTCCTTGCCCCATTCGGTGCCCGTCTCGTACGCATAAGAAGCCACCAACTCTGCATCCTGTGGGAGAACATCACCTGCAACAATAGTGTTCCCGGTCCCGGATCGGCGCATCGATGCTATGTGACCATTGGAGACGCCAAACCTTCTCTTCAGCTCGCCGACCTCCACACCGGAGAACTGATCTTGTGAGCTGACCGGCCGGGCGCCATAGACAGCATCTCTCTTGGCGCAGAAGTCGGTGCCAGAGTGGATCGGGCCCCGGACCCGTACAAGCCTTTCCACCGCGTCTGCACCATGCACCAAGATTACTTCAAAATTTTGAGAAGATGACTGATGCAATGCATGGTCGATTGGTCTTCTTATCTTACCCAGAAGATGGACCTGAGCTCATTGGCGTAGATGTCGCTGCTGCTGAGGTTGTGGGACATCTGAGGGAACTGCACGAAGGCAAGGTCAGTGCGGCGGCGGCCGTCGAGGTGGAAGCACATGGCCTCCAGGATAGAGCTCCGGCTGTTGCAGTACATGTCGCAGTTCAGCACCATCACGTACGGCGAGTTGCTCATCAGGCTCGACACACAGAGCTGCATTGTGTAACAAGGACAAGAACAATGTAAGACAAGATCAACTCTGGCAAAAACACACGAAAGTACTTTCTAATCAATGAGTAGGTGCTCACAAGGACGTTGAGTGCCCCCGCTTTGAAGTGGTGAGTCAACGACCTCCGCTTCTCACGAGACACGTAGATAAGCAAGGGCATGGCGTCCTCATCCTCGTTGTCCTCGCCGGAGTCGCTGTTGTCTTGCTCATTTGTGATTACTGTGGAAAATGTAGGATGATTGTTGTATTATTGTGTTGATCCGACCCAAGTGTGGGATATATATATATAGAGTACAATATAAGGGAGAGAGACTTGGAGTAGAGGGCAAGTTGTACATGGTTAAAGCTATTATATCTCTATCTCCTTATCTCTATCTTAAAACATATTTATATTCTAACATTCTCCCTCAGTCGTAGCGGGAGTGAAGCGGACGATTGCGACTGAATTTGAAGTCTTGCGCTTCTGTCGTCCTCTTCGCTGCACCATCATAAACTATGTCTCTAATGGCTAATGGGTCGGCACCTAGGGCGGTGACTGCGTCCCCTCCTGGTGCCTTCCCTGTCTTCTCCTTCATTCCCTTCTGCAGTCACAGCGGGAGTGTCATGGACTCAAGTGACGAGGCGGACGCTGTTGACTGGAGTGGTTGACGATGAGTTGCTTTAGACGTAGCCATTAATGTTGATCATGGTGATGTAGCCGTGGTCGAGGTACTCGTGGTCGATGGTGTGGTCGTCGTGGATGATGAAGCCGCACAAAGCCGGAGGCCCAAAAAAAAGTGCTATGACGGAGCTGCAGACATGGACGGTGCACCTTGCGGATGTCAAAGGGTGCCATTGGCGATGAATCCACCGGTTTTGCCAAGACCGGAGGAAGGCCATCGAGCACACATCGGTTTTGCCAGAACCGTGTGGCCGTGTAAAAAAGGGTTGTCACTGTAGTGACACCGTGTTGATGCAGTCGTGCCGTCGGTGATGACGCGGTCGATACCGTCGTCGTGACGCGGTCATTGCTATCATCGAGGTCGCGTCTTGCAAAAAAGTCTGTCAGAGGACGCTAGGTGTCCATCTTGTGGACGAGGTAGCGGAGGTGTGTTGACGAAGATGTTGATGAAGACCATGTTAATGAAGACCTTGGCAATGATGTGTCGGCGATGGCGTCGCAATAGCATGTCGACGATAATATGTCGCTTGAAGGCGTCCCTCGTGATGACGAAGTGTCGATGTCGTGTCGTGCCGGAGAAGTCGAGGAAGTTTGCATCTCGTTCAACACCGGCCTGGGGTGTGAACAGTGCATGTTGAGGTAGGTGTGCTGGATGAAGTATGTTGGCTCGCAGCCGGGCTAGTCGTGCAGGCCGATGAGTGGAACGGGTCAATGCAGAGGTGTCGATCGGTGGTGTCTGTGAGAGATTATGATTGCACGATGTATTGTTCTTCGTGCATAGGCACGTATATATGATGTACAAAGGTGGGCCACGGACCTCAACTATACAAGGAACTAGGAGGCGGGCCCAATACACAATATGCACATAACACATATATTCAACACCCCCCGGCAGTCGAAGCGGCACCGCGGCTGACGCAAAGACTCGACCAGAACTCCTCAAATGACGCCGTAGGCAAGCCCTTGGTCATGATATCGGCAAATTGTTGGGAAGTAGGGACGTGTAAAACACGAATATGGCCAAGGGCCACCTGTTCCCGAACAAAATGAATATCCAACTCAATATGATTGGTCCGTCGATGATGCACCTGAAGGAAATATGCCCTAGAGGCAATAATAAAGTTATTATTTATTTCCTTAATTCATGATAAATGTTTATTATTCATGCTAGAATTGTATTAACCGGAAACTTAGTACATGTGTGAATACATAGACAAAACTTATAGTCCCTAGTATGCCTCTACTTGACTAGCTCGTTAATCAAAGATGGTTATGTTTCCTAACCATAGACATTTGTTTGTCATTTGATGAACGGGATCACATCATTAGGAGAATGATGTGATGGACATGACCCATCCGTTAGCTTAGCATTATGATTGTGTCAGTCTCATTGCTACTGCTTTCTTCATGACTTATACAAGTTCCTCATACTATGAGATTATGCAACTCCCGAATACCAGAGGAACACTTTGTGTGCTACCAAACATCACAATGTAAAAGGGTGATTATAAAGGTGCTCTACAGGTGTCTTTGAAGGTGTTTGTTGAGTTGGCATAGATAAAGATTAGGATTTGTCACTCCGATTGTCGGAGAGGTACCTCTGGGCCCTCTCGGTAATGCACATCACTATAAGCCTTGCGAGCAATGTGACTAATGAGTTACGGGATGATGCATTATGGAACGAGTAAAGAGACTTGCCGATAACAAGATTGAACTAGGTATTGAGATACCAATGATCGAATCTCGGGCAAGTAACATACCGATGACAAAGGGAACAACGTATGTTGTTATTCGGTTTGACCGATAAAGATCTTTGTAGAATATGTGGGAGCTAATATGAGCATCCAGGTTCTGCTATTGGTTATTGGCCGGAGACGTATCTCGGTCATGTCTACATTGTTCTCGAACCCGTAGGGTCCGCACGCTTAACGTTCGGTGACGATCGGTATTATGAGTTTATGTGTTTTGATGTATCGAAGGTAGTTCAGAGTCCTGGATATGATCATGGACATGACGAGGAGTCTCGAAATGGTCGAGACATAAAGATCGATATATTGGACGACTATATTTGGACGTTGGAATGGTTCCGGGTGAGTTCGGGCATATACTGGAGTACCGGGAGGTTACCGGAACCCCCCGGGAGGTATATGAGCCTTATTGGGCCATAGTGGGAGAGAAGAGAGGGAGGCATAGGAGGGGGCGCGCCCCCCTCAAGCCCAATCCGAATTGGGTGGGGGGCCGGCCCCCCTTTCCTTCCCCCTCTCTCCCCCTTCCTTCCACTCCTAGTCCAACTAGGGAAGGGGGGAATCTTACTCCCGGTGGGAGTAGGACTCCTCATGGGGCGCGCCATAGGAGGGCTGGCCCTCCCCCTCCTCCACTGCTTTATATACGGGGGAAGGGGGCACCCCATAGACACACAAGTTGATCATTGATCTCTTAGCCGTGTGCGGTGCCCCCCTCCACCATAATCCACCTCGGTCATATCGTTGCAGTGCTTAGGCGAAGCCCTGTGCCAGTAGCTTCATCATCACCGTCATCATGCCGTCGTGCTGACGAAGCTCTCCCTCGACACTCTGCTGGATCGTGAGTTCGTGGGACGTCACCGAGCCGAATGTGTGCAGATCACGGAGGTGTCGTACTTTCGGTACTAGGATCGGTCGGATCGTGAAGACGTACGACTACATCAACCGCGTTGTCATAACGCTTCTGCTTACGGTCTACGAGGGTACGTGGACAACACTCTCCCGCTCGTTGCTATGCATCACCATGATCTTGCATGTGCGTACGAAATTTTTGAAATTACTGCGTTCCCCAACAGTGGCATCCGAGCCAAGTTTGTGCGTAGATGTTATATGCACGAGTAGAACACAAGTAAGTTGTGGGCGATAATAGTCATACTGCTTACCAGCATATCATACTTTGATTCGGTGGTATTGTTGGATGAAGCGGCCCGGACCGAGATTACGCGTACGCTTACGCAAGACTGGTTCTACCGACGTGCTTCGCACACAGGTGGCTGGCGGGTGTCAGTTTCTCCAACTTTAGTTGAATCGAGTGTGGTTACGCTCGGTCCTTGTTGATGGTTAAAACAACACATACTTGATGAAAAATCGTTGTGGTTTTGATGCGTAGGTAAGAATGGTTCTTGCTCAGCCTGTAGTAGCCACGTAAAACTTGCAACAACAAAGTAGAGGATGTCTAACTTGTTTTTGCAGGGCTTGCTGTGATGTGATATGGTCAAGCATGATGTGATATAAATTGTTGTATGAGATGATCATGTTTTGTAACAAAGTTATCGGCAACTGGCACAAGCCATATGGTTGTCGCTTTATTGTATGCAATGCAATTGCCATGTAATTGTTTTACTCACTAAGCGGTAGCGATAGTCGTAGTAACAATAGTTGGCGAGACGACAAAGATGCTACGATGGAGATCAAGGTGTCGCACCGGTGGCGATGGACATCATGACGAAGCTTCGGTGATGGAGATCATGAGCACAAGATGATGATGGCCATATCATGTCACATATTTTGATTGCATGTGATTTTTATCTTTTATGCATCTTATTTTGCTTAGTACGGCTGTAGCATTATAAGATGATCCCTTACTAAATTTCAAGGTATAAGTGTTCTCTCTGAGTATGCACCATTGCTACAGTTCTTCGTGTTGAGACACCACGTGATGATCGGGTGTGATAGGCTCTACATTCACATACAACGGGTGCAAGCCAGTTTTGCACACGCAGAATACTCGGGTTAAACTTGACGAGCCTAGCATATGCAGATATGGCTTCGGAACACTGGAGACCGAAAGGTCGAGTGTGAATCATATAGTAGATATGATCAACATAGTGATGTTCACCATTGAAAACTATTCCATCTCACGTGATGATCAGACATGGTTTAATTGAGTTGGATCACGTGATCATTTAGATGACTAGAGGGATGTCTATCTAAGTGAGAGTTCTTAAGTAATATGATTAATTGAACTTTAATTTATCATGAACTTGGTCCTGATAGTATTTTGCAAATTATGTTGTAGATCAATAGCTCGCGTTATAGCTTCCCTATGTTTTTTTATGTTCCTAGAGAAAACTAAGTTGAAAGATGATAGTAGCAATGATGCAGACTGAGTCTGTGATCTGAGGTTTATCCTCATTGCTGCACAGAAAAATTATGTCCTTGATGCACCGTTAGGTGACAAAACTATTGCAGGAGCAGATGCAGACGTTATGAACGTTTGGCTAGCTTAATATGATGACTACTTGATAGTTTAGTGCACCATGCTTTATGGCTTAGAATCGTGACTTCAAAGACGTTTTTGAACGTCATGGACCATATGAGATGTTCCAAGAGTTGAAGTTAGTATTTCAAGCAAATACCCGAGTTAAGAGATATGAAGTCTCTAACAAGTTCTATAGCTAAAAGATGGAGGAGAATAGCTCAAGCAGTGAGCATGTTCTCAGATTTTCTGGGTACTACAATCGCTTGAATCAAGTGGGAGTTAATCTTCCAGATAAAATAGTGATTGACAGAGTTCTCTATTCACCATCACCAAGTTACTGGAACTTCGTGATGAATTATAGTATGCAAGGGATGACAAAAGTGATTCCCGAGCTCTTCGTGATGCTGAAATCAACGAAGGTAGAAATCAAGAAAGAGCATCAAGTATTGATGATTGACAAGACCACTAGTTCTAAGAAAAGGGCAAAGGGAAAGAAAGGGATCTTCAAGTAGAATGGCAAGCAAGTTGTCACTCCCGTGAAGAAGCCCAAAGTTGTACCAAAGCCTGAAACTGAGTGCTTCTACTGCAAAGGAAATGGTCACTGGAAGCGGAAATGCCCTGAATATTTGGTGGATAAGAAGGATGGCAAAGTGAACACGGGTATATTTGATATACAAGTTATTGATGTGTACCTTACTAGTGTTTATAGTAGCCCCTGGGTATTTGATACTTGTTCGGTTGCTAAGATTAGTAACTCGAAATAGGAGTTACAGAATAAACAGAGACTAGTTGAGGGTGAAGTGACTATGTGTGTTGGAAGTAGTTCCAAGATTGATATGATCATCATCGCACACTCCCTATATTTTCGAGATTAGTGTTGAAACCTAAATAAATTTATTTGGTGTTTGCGTTGAGCATAAATATGATTAGATCATGTTTATTGCGATACGATTATTCATCTAAGATAGCGAATAAATTGTTATTCTATTTACATGAATAAAACCTTCTATGGTCATACACCCAATGTTGATGGTTTATTGAATCTTGATCATAGTGATACACATATTCATAACATTGATGCCAAAAGATGCAAAGTTGATAATGATAGTGCAACATACTTGTGGCACTGTCGTTTGGGTCATATCGGTGTAAAAACGCATGAAGAAACTCCATAAAGATGGACTTTTCCATGCTAGATACATCATAGGCGGTTCCCAAACAGAAAATAAAGTTTATTCCTTTTTCCACCTTACTTTCACTTTCCATGGCTAGTCGAATCCACGGTTGCCCTCCATACCAACACTTTCCAAGGAATTTATTATTTGATAGCATAAAGTAAATTCATTTTTTATTTCGGGACTGGGCATCCCTGATACCTTTGTCGTACTCTCATGCAATGACAAGTGAATAAACACTCATCGTGAGAATAACACATCTATCATGGAAAATATTGGCCACCCTTCACCGCCTCGCGAGCGGTAGAGCACACAAAAGAGAAATTTATTTTCAAAATTTGAGATGGCACATGCAAATTTGCTTAGAACGGCATGGAAATACTGCATATAGGTAGGTATAGTGGACTCATAAGGCAAAACTAGTTTAAAGGGTTTTGGATGCACAAGTAGTGATCATACTTAGTGCAAAATGAAGGCTAGCAAAAATATTGAGAAGGGACCAACCAAAAAGCGAAAAATCCCGTACCCAAGCATTAAGCATAAGCAACACCAAATAATGCACCATAAGTAGGATGTAAATTTCGTTGCATAACTATTGACTTTCACACTTGCATAGGGAATCACAAACCTTAACATCAATATTCTTACTAAAGCACAATTACTCATCAACATGACTCACATATTATATCGTCATATCTCAAAACCATTACTAAGAATCAAGTTTATTTTGTCCAATGATCTTCATGAAAGTTTTTATTATATCCTCCTTGGATATCTATCACTTTGGGACTATTTTTATATGCTGCTTTTGATAAGCTCAAACAAATATAAGTGAAGAACATGCGCATAATTTCTTTCTCTCAAAATAATCTAAGTGAAGCAAGAGAGAATTTTTGAAAATTTTACTAACTCCCAAATAAATCTAAGTGAAGCATGAGAGCATTTCTTCAAAAATAACAAAGCACACCGTGCTCAAAAAGATATAAATGAAGCACTAGAGCAAATCCATGGCTCTAAAAATTTAAGTGAAGCATAGGAGCAATCATAACATAATTTTGGGCTCTCTCAAAAAGGTGTGTTTAGCAAGGATTCAAGTCTTAGAACACAAAGCAAAACAAGAAAAGACTCATAACATACAAGACGTGTTGGGTTCTACGGTAGGGTGCGTCGACTACAAATTAAAATTTTCCTACATGCAGAACATCCAGGAACATACTACGGGAGATGGATCACAGTTCGTTACCACTAGATGCGCAGTGCCGTGCAGCAGAAAAAGAGTTGGGGCAGCGCGTCCGCGTGGATCGTCTCCTCCTCATTCGATCTCCCTCGAAGCCGGTCGTCCGATCCCATGTACGAGTTTGCCGGAGCGGTGCAAGTGCACCGCCTCTAACGGTATCCACGCGTGCAGGAGGAACACCGTGCGGCGGACTGCTAGGTCCGATCACACAGTCGGCATCGAGTGGAGGTGGCTATTCGCAACACATGCAAACCGTAGTCGCGGCGCCAAAGTGATCAACCGCATGAGTGTGCCGCACCTCCACTTTATATAGGCGTCCGTCGCAGGCTCAACACTTGGGCCTCGCACGGACCCTAAAGCCCAAAGTCTACTCGGTCACGTTCCTAGTCCAGTTCGGATCACATCCGACCAGTGTCCTATGAACCGACCTCGTAGGTTCCTTCCCTTAAGCGCGCGACCCCTTAGGTTCAAGTCGGCTTGGTCACAGTTCGGATCACCTCCGACCTGCACGGTTGGTTGCGGCCTCTAGCAAGGCATGCCGACCACCAAGCAGACTATGAAGCTGGTTAGGCGAACCTGTACAACGTGTCACACTTCTGTTCCCTTTGTCGCACGATATATGTTGTCGGGCTCAAGGCGAGACTGTCATCCTTGTGCTAGACCGACCTCTTTCTCGTTCCAGTGATGCCGACCACAATTCGGATTATCTCATAATCCTTGTCGCATGGCCATGTTGTTCCTGGTCGGATCACACGAGGGGCCCAGAGTATATCTCTCCTGATCGGAGGGGCAAATCCCATCTTGCTCGACCATGTCTCGCAGCATGGGACTGGACAAACCCGAAACCTATCTTTGTAACTACCCAGTCACGGAGTAGCGTTTGGTCGGCCCAAAGCAAGTCTGTCACCATCCCGAGTACATGCGTCAGCTCTGGTCGTAGGACATAGAACGTATGTTGTACTAGAGACTCACACATGACATATCGCTGCGTCTCATAGTTGGGTCTGTCCGACTCGGACCTTATCTCGACTTGGATCCGACTACGTCGAATCCGACCAAGCCATCGACCGTGTCATATGCTAGTCTAGTCGGTTGCGCATCCACAGAACCCTTTCGACTAGGGGCCTTTTAGGACAGTCATCATACAATGCATAGTCCCACAAAAAAGTAACATACTTGCTGATACACATCATTGATAATGTCCAAGGACTATCTTTATTCATAAACACATAGGAAACATCATCATACATGATTGCCTCTAGGGCATATCTCCAACAGTCTCCCACTTGCACTAGAGTCAATCAAATAGACATCGAATGCCCATAGCTCTAACGTGCCCCTCATGCTTGGGTTGTGGAAGCGGCTTAGTCAACGGATCTGCAACATTTGCATCCGTGTGAATCTTGCATAACTCTACATCACCATTCTTTACGATCTTTCGTATCAGGTGATATTTCCGATCTATGTGTCTGACCTTGTGGTGATTCCTCGGCTCCTTGGCTTGTGCGATGGCACCAGAATTATCACAATAAAGGTCCAACGGTTTCACCGAGGATGAGAAAATACCAAGATCATCCAGAAAATGCCGGATCCAAACACCTTCCTTTGCAGCTTCACAAGCCGCAATGTATTCGGCTTCTATGGTAGAATTGGCCACCGTATCCTGCTTGGAACTCATCCAGTGCACTGCTCCTCCGTTCAGGACGTACACGAATCCGGACTGTGATCGACAATCATCTCTATCGGTTTGGAAACTAGCATCAATGTAACCCCTTATGACGAGCTCTTCCTCACCTCCATAAACTAGGAACATCTCTTTAGTCCTTTTCAGGTACTTCAAAATAGTCTTTACCGCTGCCCAGTGACTCTCACCTGGGTTGGCCTGGTATCTACTTGTTAGGCTTATTGCAAAAGCAACATCAGGCCTTGTACATATCATGGCATACATGATGGATCCGATTGCCGAGGCATACGGAATCCTCTCATCCTGCTTCGCTCATCAGATGTCGAAGGACTCTGAGTCTCGCTTAGCCTTATACCATGTGAGAGTGGCAAGAACCCTTTCTTCGCCTCACTCATGTTGAACCGCTTCAACACTTTATCTATGTACGTGCTCTGGCTTAGGCCGAGCAGCCTCCTCGATCTATCTCTATAGATCTTAATGCCTAAAATATAGACTGCCTCACCAAGATCCTTCATCGAAAACTTGCCATTCAATGACTCCTTGACTGAGTTTAGCATCGAAACATCATTTCCGATCAGTAGTATGTCATCCACATACAAGATCAAAAACACTATCGAGCTCCCACTTAACTTCTTGTATAAACAAGAGTCCTCTTCGCTTTTGATGAAACCGAGACCAGTGACGACCTCATCAAAACGAATGTTCCAACTCCAAGATGCTTGCTTCAACCCATAAATGGATCTCTTGAGCTTGCATACCTTACTAGTGCTAGTCGGATCAACAAAACCCTCCGGCTGTATCATATACACGTGCTCGGTTAAATTTCTGTGAAGGAAAGCCGTTTTGACATCCATCTGCCATATCTCGTAATCGAAATATGCAGCTATAGCTAGTATGATCCTCACCGATTTCAGCATCGCTACCGGCGAGTAAGTCTCATCGTAGTCAATTCCTTGAACTTGTCCATAACCTTTAGCGACAAGCCGAGATTTATGGATCTGAACATTTCCATCCACACCGGTTTTCTTCTTAAAGACCCATTTGCAACCAATGGCAGTTACGCCAGGTGGCGGATCAACCAAGTCCCAGACTTGATTCTCATCCATGGACTTTAACTCGGATCTCATGGCCTCCAGCCATGCCTCGGAATCTGGGCTCACGATCGCTTCCACATGCGTGGTCGGCTCGTCACTTTCTAGCAACAATACATCGCGTACTCTGCGCAATCTCTCCGACCTCCGTGGTTCCGGGGCCGCTTCCACTACGGGTTCCCTGACAGACTCCGGTATGATCTCACCACCAGCCGAGCCGTCCCCGAGTGGTCCTCGAATTTCTTCGAGTCGAACCATCCTCCCACTGGCCTCCCGACTGAGAAACTCTTTCTCAGGGAAAACCCCGTTCTGAGCAACAAACACTTTGTTCTCTTCCCGGTTGTAGAAGTTATATCCCAAGGTTTCCCTCGGATATCCCACGAATATGCATTTATCCGACTTGGGTGTAAGCTTGTCTGACATAAGTCTCTTGACAAATGCTTCACAACCCCAAATCTTTAGAAATGACAAACTGGGACTCTTCTCGGTCCACATCTCATGTGGTGTCTTGTCTATGGATTTTGATGGTACCCTATTAAGTGTGAAAGTTGCAGTTTCTAGAGCGTATCCCCAAAATGACAAGGGTAAATCTGATTTTCTCATCATAGACCGGACCATGTCCAACAAGGTCCTATTCCTCCGTTCCGACACGCCGTTTCTCTGTGGCGTACCCGGAGGTGTGAGCTGAGGTACAATACCTCGGCTTTTCAGATGATCATCAAACTCCTGGCTCATGTACTCACCTCCATGATCATATCGCAGAAGCTTTATAGTCTTGCCGAGCTGATTCTCAACCTCGTTCTAAAACTCTTTGAACTTTTCAAAAGTCTCCGACTTGTGCCTCATCAAATAGATATATCCATATCTACTCAAGTCGTCGGTAAAAGTCACGAAGTACTGATAGCCACCTCTGGCGGTTGTGCTCATTGGACCACGCACATCACTATGTATAAGTTCCAATAGCTCGGATGCCCTCTCGCAACTCTTTGCGAAAGGAGACTTAGTCATCTTGCCGAGCAAGCATGATTCACATGTCTCGAACGACTCAAGTCGATGAAGTTAGGAGCCCATCATCATGGAGCTTCTTCATGCGTTCGCACTAATGTGTCCAAGCCGGCAATGCCGTAAGTATGTCGATTTATCTCATTAGGCTTATGCCTCTTGACATTCATGTTATAGACCGTTCCTGTTCTAGATTCAATATAAATAGCCCATCAACAATGGGTGCATAGCCATGGAACATACCATTCAAAAATATCGAACAACCATTGTCCTTTAAATTGAATTCATAACCCGACTCATCAAACATGAGGCAGAAATAATGTTCGACTAAGTGCAAGAATGTAATAACAATTATTCAATTCCATAATGAATCCGGAAGGAAGTGGAGCTGCATCGTGTCGACCTCCAATGCAGCAACTCTTGCTTTGTTGCCGACCCGATGTCAATCTCCCTTGTGCCACACGCCTAGTTCTTACCAGCCCCTGCATCGAGTTGCAAATATGAACAACCGATTCGGTATCAAATACCCAAGAGCTACTAGGTATGTCAGCAAGGTAAATGTCTATAACATATGCAACAAGTGTACCTTTGCCTGAAGCAGCATTCCCGGCCTTCTAGCCATGCTCTGCAAGCCACTTGCTACAGTTCCTCTTCCAGTGACCGGTCTCCTTGCAGTGATAGCAAACGGTCTTCGAGTCCGGTCCAGACTTCGGCGCAGCGGCAGAGGTTACCGTCTCCGTGCCCTTTGCCTTAGCCTTTTTCTTGGACCAACTCTTCTTGAACTTAGCCAATTTCTGCACCATCAACACTTGATGCATGCCTTTCTTAATATCTTGCTCTGCCACCTTGAGCATCCCATGCAATTCAGTGAGCTTCTAATCCATGCCATGCATATGATAGTTCGAGATGAACGTCCCATAGCTGGGTGGAAGAGAACCCAGAACAACATCAGTAGCCAGCTCATCCAAGAGCGGGAAGCCCAAACGATCCAAAGCTTGCACATATCCGATCATCTTGATCACATGTGGGCTCAGTGGATCACCTTCCTTCAGCTTGCAATCCATCAAGGATCGCCAGATGTTGAACATTTCGGTCCTAGCCTGTGTCTGAAACATGCTCTTGAGACTCTCGATCATATCGTAAGCCTCAACATTTTCGAAATGCTGTTGCAAATCGGGCTCCATACAAGCCAGCATCAGACAACTGATCTCCGTTGATTTATCAACGAGTTTTTGGTAGGCAGTTTTAGATGTGGCACTAGCATTATCAGCAGGTTCCTCTGGAAGTGCATCCTCTAGAACATGTTCCTTTTTATCATGCTTGAGAACAATTCTCAGATTTCTATACCAGGTGGTAAAGTTTGTTCCATTCAGTTTATCCTTTTCCAGAATTGATTTCAATGCAAAGTTGGGTTGAGCAGGTGGTGCCATTGATCTACAACAGAAAATATGCAATCACTAAGCAATGTGTTTATGTAGAGTAATTCTAGCCTAAACGAAATACACCCATGAAGTCAGCATCCTCCGCAAACTCTCGGTGATTCAGGATCCGACTAGCGCATGCGACTAGTGAGCTTTAGCATCACTGCTAGCCAACATACCAATCCGTAAGCAACTCCTTGCTAATCGTATTCTATACGACTTCGCCGGTCGGAAGGTATCTCATCCCCGGCTCCCAACCTTCTTTGCCACAAGGCCGAAAACCGTTTTGATAGCCTTGTCAAGTTAACCTGATGCAGTGCATGTCCGTGTCCGACACGAACCCTTCAGTTCAAGGACACTCAGCAGCACCCCAATTTTATGAGCCCACTACTAGACGTACTTGACGTGCGAAGGTGCAACATCGGGGATGGCAATTCGCTTGATATTCATGAGGGATCATTCTACCATTCTAACATGCATAGAAACAAAGAAGCATAACAATCACAAATGAACACATATTCTGAAATAGTATGGCTCCTTCATGGACGTTCTTCCAAGTCGGCTCCGACTCCGATGACCATCTACGAACTCCATCTTGTTTGTCACGCTGGGACGCCAAGCCACCAACCTGATCTCTATTATCCAACTACTACAACTAGTAATGAATTTACATAGAGTCACAAGTCGACATGCAGGTCGTTATACAATATAATGACAGCACTTTGGCTCCCGCCGACTGATAAACATGACACGCAGGTCACGTATAAATTACACACATGCATCACATACACATGAGCGATACTATTCACAACAAACCTGCAAAACAAAGTTATGCATAGAATCGCATTCTACCGGTTTGTGTGTCGGGTACGAAATACACGGCGCTACGCACACGGCCGTCCCGAATTCCGATCACGTTTTCGGAAATCACAGATCACATCTGAACTCCGATCACGCCGAATTCTCTGATCTGACTGATCTTATCGATCATCACGAATCCGATTCGGATTTACATTTCACTGTTAACCCCGATGGCGGATAACCGACCGGTAGGGGTAGGTTGTGTCACGACCTCATCGATCCCGATTGACAGAAAACATAGCCACATCAATCCCCATGTGTAGTTGATCTCATCAACCGTGCACATAGCCGATCTTATCAACGACAAAAGATCTCATCTACCGCCTCCACATTCTAATATGAATACGATCTGAAACCAAATCCTATAGCAGAGGCTCTGATACCACTGTTGGGTTCTGCGGTAGGGTGCATCGACTGCAAATTAAAATTTTCCTACGCGCAGAACATCCAGGAACATGCTACGGGAGATGGATCACAGCTCGTTACCACTAGACGCGCAGTGCCGTGCAGCGGAAGAAGAGTTGGGGCAGCGCGTCCGCGTGGATCGTCTCCTCCTCGTTCGATCTCCCTCGAAGCCGGTCGTCCGATCCCACGTACGAGTTCGCCGGAGCGGTGCAAGTGCACCGCCTATAACGGTATCCGCACGTGCAGGAGGAACACCGTGCGACGGACTGCTAGGTCCGATCACACAGTCGGCGGCGAGTGGAGGTGGCTATTCGCAACACATGCAAACCCTAGTCGCAGTGCCGAAGTGATCAACCGCATGAGTGTGCCGCACCTCCACTTTATATAGGCGTCCATCGCAGGCTCAACAATTGGGCCTCGCACGGACCCTAAAGCCCAAAGTCTACTCGGTCACGTTCCTAGTCCAGTTCGGATCACATCCGACCAGTGTCCTATGAACCGACCTCGTAGGTTCCTTCCCTTAAGCGCGCGACCCCTTAGGTTCAAGTCGGCTTGGTCATAGTTCGGATCACCTCCGACCTGCACGGTTGGTAGCGGCCTCTAGCAAGGCATGCCGACCACCAAGTAGACTATGAAGCTGGTTAAGCGAACTCTGCATAACGTGTCACACTTCGCCCTTTGTCGCGACGATATATGTTGTCGGGCTCAAGGCGAGACTGTCATCCTTGTGCTAGCCCGACCTCTTTCTCGTTCCAGTGATGCCGACCACAATCCGGATTATCTCATAATCCTTGTCGCATGGCCATGTTGTTCCTGGTCGTATCACACGAGGGGCCCAGAGTATATCTCTCGACCGAGGGGCAAATCCCATCTTGCTCGACCATGTCTCGCAGCATGGGACTGGACAAACCCGAAACCTATCTTTGTAACTACCCAGTCACGGAGTAGTGTTTGGTCGGCCCAAAGCAAGTCTGTCACCATCCCGAGTACATGCGTCAGCTCAGGTCATAGGACATAGAACGTATGTTGTACTAGAGACTCACAGATGACATATCGCTGCGTCTCATAGTTGGGTCTGTCCGACTCGGACCTTATCTCGACTCGGATCCGACTATGTCGAATCCGACCAGACCTTTCCAAGTCCACATTATTCGGTTAGCATCCAATGCTCCATGGCTAGTGAGACCAAGCCATCGACCGTGTCATATGCTAGTCTAGTCGATTGCGCGTCCACACAACCCTTTCGACTAGGGACCTTTTAGGACAGTCATCATACAATTCATAGTCCCACAAACAAGTCACATACTTGCTGATACACATCATTGATAATGTCCAAGGACTATCTTTATTCATAAACACATAGGAAATATCATCATACATGATTTCCTCCAGGGCATATCTCCAACAGGACGCTCCAAGCAAAACTCATAATATTTGACGAATAAAAATATAGCTTCAAGTAAAATACCGATGGTTGTTAGAAGAAAGCGGGGATGCCACTCGGGGGCATCCCCAAGCTTAGTTGCTTGCTACTTCTTGAATATTATCTCGGGGTGCCTCAGGCTTCCCCAAGCTTAGCCTTTTGCTAATCCTTATTCCTTCATCCATCATAAGATCACCCAAAACTTGAAAACTTCAATCACACAAAACTCAACAAAACCTTCATGAGATCCGTTAGTATAAGAAAGCAAACCACTACTATAAGTACTGTTGCAGACCTATTCATATTTTATTTTTGCATTATATCTACTATATTCCAACTTTTTTATGACAAAAACTCATCAATGAAAACCATAGAATCATCAAAACAAGCACACAACGCAAAGAAAACAGAATCTGTCAAAAACAGAACAGTCTCTAGGAATCTAGGTATTTTGAATACTTCTGTAACTCCAAAAATCTTGAGAAAATAGGAAAACCTGGGTAATTTGTATATTAATCTTCTGCAAAATAATATACTCAACAACACGTTTATGTGATTTCTGAAAACTATTTTTGTTAGTGCATAAGTTTCTGTTTTTCAGCAAGATCAAATCAACTTTCAACCAAATCAACCCAAAGGCCTTGCTTGGCACAAACACTAATTTAAACCATAAAAACACATCTAAACATAGGTATAATTTGGTATTTTTATTTCAAAACAGCAAGGAAAAATATTGGGTGTTCTCCCAACAAGCGCTTTTCTTTAAAGCCTTTTAGCTAGGCATTGAGATTTAATGATGCTCACATAAAAGAGAAGAATTGAAGCACAAAGAGAGCATCATAAAACACATGAAAAACACATATAAGTCTAACATACTTCCTATGCATAGGCATTTTATAATCAAACAAATTATCAAGGCAAGCAAAAACTAGCATATGCAAGGAAAAAGAAAGAGACGATAGCAATCTCGACATGAAGAGAGGTAATTTAGTAACATGAAAATTTCTACAACCATATTTTCCTCTCTCATAATAATTACATGTAGGATCATAACCAAATTCAACAAAATAGCTATCACATAACATATTATCAACATGATCCACATGCATGCAAAGTTGACACTCTTCTAAAAATAGTGGGATTAACATTAACTAAAGTCATGACCTCTCCAAACCCACTTTTATCAAAAATTTCATAAGATCGAACATTCTCCAAATATGTGGGATCTAAAGTTGACACTCTTCCAAACCCACTTTTAATATTATTGCAAACATTGTTTTCAATCTCATATTCATAATGGGGCTTAAATAAATTTTCAAGATCATAAGAAGAATCACCCGAATCATGATCATTGCAACAAGTAGTAGACATAGTAAAATTAGCATCCCCAAGCTTAGGGTTTTGCATATCATTAGCACAATTGACATTAATATAATTTATAATAACATAATTGCAATCATTCTTTTCATTCAAGGAGCTATTGTGAATCACTTTATAATATCTTTCTTTCAACACTTCATCACAATTTTTAATTTATAATAACATCATTGCAATCATTTTTTTCATTCAAGGAGCTATTGTGAATCACTTTATAATTTCCTTCTTTCAACACTTCATCACAATTTTGAGATTCACGAATTTCAAGCAAAACCTCATAAAGATAATCTAGTGCGCCCAACTCACTAGCAATTGGTTCATCATAATTGGATCTCTTAAAAAGATTAGCAAGTGGATGAGGATCCATAAACTTTTTGATTCTTGATTTTCAATAAACATACAATTATGCCAAGCAAGCAAGGAAACAAGCCAAGTAAGACATAAAGGGCAAAAGAAAAGACGAACTGAAAAAGGGCGAATAAAATGGAAATTTTTTGTGAAGTGGGGGAGAGGAAAATGAGAGGCAAATGGCAAATAATTTAAATTGCGAGGAGATGAGATTTGTGATTAGGAACCTAGTTGATGTTGATGTAGCGACCAGACCTCAAACAGTCTGATCTCTGTGCTCAGTGTCATCCCTGGATCAGTAATGCTGACACCACACAGTACTCGAAGGATTTATAACAGAGTAGCAATCACACACTTATTACAATCAAATGTCTCAAGAGAGAACTTAATAAAATAAATATGGCATTAAGGCCATCTAATATGATAACAGCGGAAGGCTTGGAAGAATAAGCGAGTCCATCAACTCCAACAGCATCACTGAGTATAGAACCACGACCTATGCACCTTACTCGTCGTCTGAAAAGTCTGCAACATAAAACGTTGCAGCCCGAAAATGGGTCAGCACATGGAATATGCTGGCAATGTAACACATAGAGAATAATGGAAGAATAAGCCTATACTACATGCATATATGGCTGGTGGAAAGCTCTATGGTTACAGTTTTGCATAAAGCCAATTTTTCCCTACTGCAAAGGAATAAATTTAATTAACTATCATGGTGGTTGTGAAACATTGAGAATGGTTGACAACATTCTCAATCCCAATTAAAAGTACTCATTAACAAACCCAACAATATTAATTAGAAGTGACATGATGAGATTCACATGATATCCAAGTACTAGATACTCAAAACGTCCATAACCGGGGACACAGCTAACCATGATTAGTTTATACACTCTGCAGAGGTTTGCGCACTTTTCCCCACAAGACTCGATCGCCTCCGTTGGATTTCTCGCACTACATGATGTTTGAGAAACGGATGACCGAGACATAGTCTTTCGAAGCACTAGCACCTTACTTGTGGGTAGACCGTACACCTACTTTCCCTACATCGCTAGTCTACCCGTAAGAGTTCGCACAACTTAGTCAACTATGCCAGAGCCCATAATGGCTTGTGGCTACACACGGAAGTTTCTAGTTTGAATAATCTCATGATCCCTTTGAGCACGGGTGGCGGTCCAAGAAATACAGCAAGTCTGATAGAAACCAGGTGCCTCAATCCACCCAGATGTGTGTTTAAGTTGCCACCTTAAATAAACCATTAAATAACAATCTCACATCTGTCATGGATACACTCACCCAATCCACGTCACTAGCATAGCATGGCATAATAAGCAAACGTAGAAGTAACTCCCAAGGGTTGATAGTAAAACAGGTAATAGGTACTACCTCATCTACTTCCCATAACCCTCAATTTAATTAGATCCTAATCATGCAAGTGTTTGAGGATAGATCTAATGCATAAAAACTGGGTATGAGAAAAGTATGATCAAAGTGTTACTTGCCTTGCTGATGATCCGCGAAACCTAGAGACTCGAAGTAACAGGCGGCGCACTCCGGGTAATCTATCGCAGACAAACAAACAAGCATACAATAAATACCCATATAATGCACAGGTAAAACTCAAATAGATCTAACCAGATAGTTCAACTTAAGAACTCCGGTTTGCAAAAAGAATCAAATCTAACGAAGCAACGAAAGTCAAACGGCGGAAGAAAACAGCTTCGTTTTACTAATCTGGATCTAGGTCAAATTTTATAGAAGCAAAAACTTGTTTAAGTAGATTATTCGGAAAGAGGGTTTCGAGACGAAACTCTAGGCGCTTGAATCGCCTGATTTCGATAAACGAGCGAAAAGTTATACTAAAACAAAAATCGGATGTGGAATCTCGATCAGAAAAATCGCGGATTAAATCCGAGAAAAAGAAAAAAAAACGACGAACAGATTTGAACGAGAAAAATAAATAAATAGAACCAAAAAAAACCGAAAAAAACCCGAAGAAAACCGATCGGTTTTTATAAAAAAAATCAGCATAGAAATCGAGGCGGCGGCGAACCTCGGGCGACGCGGCGGCAGCTCCTGGCCAAGGTGGCGGGCGGCTAGGGTTTGGGCGCGGGTGCGGGCCGGGTGCTCGGGTGGGCTGGCAGCTCGGGCGATCGCACTTATAAAGGCGCCCCCGAGCGGAGTCCCGCTCGGGTACGGCCCGGTAAGGCGGTGCGCGTTTTTTTAAATAATTACGCGCAGAAAAAAAATCAAAAGAAGTACTAAACGGACTCCAAAAATCCCGAAATAAATTTTCCCCGGCTTCTAAAATCAAGCCGGATTTAATGAACATTTATTTGGGGCCTAAATGCAATTTTGAAAAACGCGCATTTTTCCTAAATTCAAATAAAAAGGCGAAAAACTCCAAAATAAAATCTTATTTGATTTTATTATTAAACCTTCATTATTTCTTTATTTTGGGAAAGTTATTTTATTCCCTCTCTCATATTTTGGTAGTAGAAATAATTGAAGATAAAATAATTAAAATCAAATGATCCTATTTTCAAAATTTGAGAAAACTCAAATATGAAAATAACGAAAATCCCCAACTCTCTCCGTGGATCCTTGAGTTGTGTAGAATTTCTAGGATCGAGCAAAAATGCAAATGAAAAATATGATATGCAATGATGCTCTATGTATAACATTCCAAATTGAAAATTTGGGATGTTACAAACCTACCCCCTTAAGATGAATCTCGCCCTCGAGATTCGGGTTGGCTAGAAAATAGGTGAGGGTGGTCCTTAAGCAAATCTTCCTCTCGCTCTGTGTGGTTTCATCCTCGTGTGGTGGCTCCATGAACTTTGCAAAACTTAATAACCTTGTCATGGGTGACTCTTTGGCATACTCCAGAATTTTAACCGGTTTCTCCTCATAGGTCAAATCATCATTCAACTGAATCGCTTCTAGTGGCACTGTATCTCTCAGTGGTATATAGGCCATCTCTGCATGACACTTCTTCAACTGTGAAACATGAAACACATCATGAACTCCTGACCATCCTTCGGGTAATTCCAACTTGTACGCAACTTCTCCCATGCGTTCCAAAACACGATAAGGTCCTACAAATCGGGGCGCTAACTTTCCTTAACTCCAAAACGCTTAACTCCTCAAGTGGCGATATCAAGATAAACTCGTCTCCGACTTCAGATTCATCTCCTTGCGTTTTGAATCCGCATAACTTTTCTATCTCGACGGGCTACCTTGAGCCTATCGCGAATCAACTTTACTTTCTGTTCGACTCCTTAATCAAATCCGTCCAAACAATGGCGGTCTCCAACTTCATCCCACAACAACGGGTCCTGCACCTCCTTCCATACAAGGCTTGAAAGGTGCCATCTTCGATGGTTTGGTAGCTGTTGTTATAAGAAAACTCTGCATCTGACAAATTGTCATCCCAACTTGATCCATAATCCAAAGCACAAGCTCTAAGCATATCCTCCAAAATCTGGTTGACTCTCTCGGTTTGTCCATCTGTCTGTGGATGGAAAGCTGTGCTAAACTCCAGCCTGGTTCCCAAAGTTTCGTGCAACTGCTTCCAGAACTTTGAGGTGAATTGGGTTCCTCTATCTAATACGATACTCCTCGGAACTCCATGCAAGCATACAATCCTGGTCATGTATATCTTGGCCAATTTGGCACTGCTGTAGGTAGTAATTACTGGAATGAAATGAGCTATCTTCGTCAAGCGATCGACTATAACCCAAATCGAGTCATAGCCTGAACGAGTCCTGGGCAATCCCGTAATGAAATCCATACCTAGTTTATCCCACTTCCATTCGGGTATAGGCAATGGCTGTAACAATCCTGCTGGCTTCTGATGTTCTGCCTTCACCTTCTGACATACATCACAAACTGCTACATACTCTGCAATATCCTTCTTCATTCTGGTCCGCCAGAAAGTATTCTTCAAATCCAAATACATCTTGGTATTCCCTGGATGAATCGAATATGGTGAATCATGTGCCTCTTGTAGAATCAACTTCCTGATCTCCGGGTCATTGGGCACATAAACACGGTCCTCAAACCATAAGGTATCGTGCTCATCCTCACGAAATCCCTTAGCCTTTCCTTCGCTCATTTTCTCTTTTATAGAGGCAATCTCTTTGTCAGTCTTCTGAGCTTCCCTGATCTTGTCCATCAAAGTTGACTGAATCTCCAATGCTGCTACATAGCCTCTCGGAACTATTTCCAAACATAGCTCTCGAAGATCCTCGGCTAACTCCTTTGGTATTTCTCCCGTCATTAATGTGTTGACGTGACTCTTACGGCTCAACGCGTCTGCTACAACGTTAGCCTTTCCGGGGTGATAATGCAATCTCATATCATAATCTTTGATAAGTTCCAACCATCTCCTCTGTCTGAGATTTAGCTCCTTCCGTGAAGATGTATTTTAAACTCTTGTGATCCGTATACACCTCACAATGATTTCCAATGAGGAAATGTCTCCATGTCTTCAACGCATGCACTACGGCTGCTAACTCCAAATCATGCGTAGCATAATTTAGCTCATGAGGCTTAAGCTGTCGTGAAGCATACGAAACAACTCTTCCCTCCTGCATAAGCACTGCTCCAAGTCCTCGACGTGAAGCGTCACAATATACCTCATAATCCTTGGTCTGATCTGGCAGAATTAACACTGGTTAGGTAACCAAACGTTTCTTCAACTCTTGGAAACTAGCTTCACACTCCTCGGTCCAAATGAACTTGGTATCCTTCTTCAATAATTCTGTCATAGGCTTCGCAATCCTTGAGAAATTCTCAATGAATCTCCGTAGTATCCTCGCTAGTCCAAGGAAACTCCGGATCTCTCCAACTGTTGTTGGCGCTTCCCGATTTGTTACGGTGACAACTTTAGTGGGGTCTCATCGCTATACCTTCTTCGGATATAACATGTCCAAGAAATCCAACTTCCTTCAACCAAAACTCAATCTTGCTGAACTTGGCATACAACTGATGTTCTCTGAGCTTCTCGAGTACCAAACGCAAATGCTCCTTATGTTCCTCTTCATTCTTCGAGTAAACCAAAATATCATCAATGAACACCACGATTTAACTTATCCAAAAACTCCATAAACACTTTGTTCATCATGTTCATAAAATAGGCAGGTGCGTTAGTCAGACCAAATGACATAACGGTATACTCATACAGCCCGTACCTGGTGGTAAAAGCCGTCTTAGGTATATCCTGCTCTCGAATCTTCAACTGATGGTACCCTGATCGCAAATCGATCTTGGAAAACACATTAGCTCCTTGCAACTGGTCAAACAAGTCATTGATCATCGGCAACGGGTACTTGTTCTTGATGGTCACTTCATTCAATCCACGATAATCAACAACCATTCTTAATGATCCATCCTTCTTCTCCACTAGAAGTACAGGTGATCCCCAAGGCGAAGAACTTGGGCGAATAAAACCTTTATCCAGTAACTCCTTAATCTGCTTCTTAATTTCCTCCAAATCTTGGGCTGGCATCCTATACGGTCTCTTAGATATCGTCCCAGTGCCTGGCAATAGTTCAATCAGAAATTCAATGTCTCTATCCGGTGGCATGTCTGGCAACTCTTCCGGAAACACGTCCGGGTAATCCCTTACTACTGGTACTTCCTCCTGCACAACTCCTGATAAGGAATTTACATGTGCTCTCCTCGGCTCATGCCGTGATAAATACTTGATTCTCCTTCCTTCTGGTGTGGTAAGCAAAATTGTCTTGCTGGCGCAATCGATGTTTCCTCCATACATCGGCAACCAATCCATACCAAGAATTACATCCAAACCTTGGGATTCCAATATAATTAAATCCCTTGGGAAAACATGCCTCCCTATACTTAATGGCACTTGAAAACATCCTTGACTGGCCATATACTCCGCTCCCGGTGATCTTACTAACATGGGTGTCTTAAGAGTTTTAGCGGGTAGGCTAAACTTATCCGCAAATCTCCTTGATATGAATGAATGCGATGCACCAGTATCAAAAAGAACAACTGCAGTAAATGACTTAACCAGAAAGTTACCTATTACTGCATCTGGCTGAGCTTCAACCTCCTCCACGGTAACGTGGTTCACTTATCCTTTGTTGAAAGGATTCGGCTTCTTTCCTGAGCTTCCATTGCCATTTCCATTCTGGCCTTCTGGACAATCGTTTGCATAATGCCCAGTCTTGCTGTTCTTAAAGCAAGTGATGTGGCTCAGGTCTACCTTGGATGGTGTTGACGGGTTGGTGCGGTTTTGTCCATTGTTTCCTCCATTCCCGTTCCCATTCTTGGTGCCATTATGGTTGTGCGAGCTACCTCCTCCATGGGTATGCTGAAATTGTCCTCCTGGCTTCGGGGTAAAGCGAAGTTTCTGCTGAGCTCCAGAGTTATTCTTCCCCTGTCCATACTTCCTCTTGCGATTTTCAATCTGCTGCTGCTTCCCTTCAATCATGAGGGCACGGTCTACTAACTCCTGGTAGCTATTGAAGGTGGCTACCATCAACTGCATGCTCATCTCATCATTCAGTCCTTCTAGAAACTTCTCCGCTTAGTGCGCCTCAGTAGTAACGCTATCCGGGGCATAACGTGCTAGCTTACTGAAATCACCTACATACTGGCCAACTATCCGTCCTCCTTGGCGTAAGTTACGAAACTCACGCTTCTTCATGGCCATAGCTCCTGCTGAAACATGGGCAGTACTGAAAGCTTGCTGAAACTGATCCCATGTGATGGTGTCTCTGAGGTAAGTGGCTGTAAAATTCTCCCACCATGTCTGCTGCGGGTCCTTCAAGCTGATGTGCGGCAAACTTCACACTTTCTACATCTGTACATCCTGCAGTGGTCAACTCCCTCCCTATCATATGGAGCCAATCATATGCAACAATCGGCTCGGTGCTACTGGAAAACACCTTAAGAAACGAGTCAGATGGTCAACAGGTGGTGGTGGCAGTGGGTTGTTGTTGTTGTTGTTGTTGTTGTTGTTGTTGTTGTTGTTGTTGTTGTTGTTGTTGTTGTTGTTGTTGTTGTTGTTGTTGTTGTTGTTGTTGTTGTTGTTGTTGTTGTTGTTGTTGTTGTTGTTGTTGTTGTTGTTGTTGTTGTTGTTGTTGTTGTTGTTGTTGTTGTTGTTGTTGTTGTTGTTGTTGTTGTTCCCTTGGTTCTGTACCAATGTTTGAATCAAGGCATTCTGCTGCTGAATCAACTGAGTGATCTCTGGCGGGAAAAAAAATCCGGGGTCACGTCTCGGAGGCATCTGAGGGGTTTAAAGAAAAGACGAGAATTTAGAATAGAACGAGGTCTAGAGAGAAACACTACCCATATGCACATGAGACAAATCACACAATATCACTCCAATCAATTCAAACAAGGGCATACAACGGTGTATCTATCGTTACAAAGTGCTAAAACTAAAACTAAAATAACATGGGGGTAATCTACTACTGTTATGGTGGTCAACTATAAAAATTGCTCCGATGAAGACTCCATGATATCTGCTCCAGCTTCATCTTTGAAATCATCATCACTAGGATCGGAATCGGTGTCGTCGATGATGATGTAGTTCTCTGGACAGGTGCTATCTTCATCTTCTCCTCCGGGTGCTGAATTTCCCATGAGTTCTTCAATCTTCTCCTTAAGATCGCCATTTTGTCCCACTGGAGCTACAATCTCCTCCATGTAGTCCTTGCAAGTGGCCTTCAGTTCTCCTTCTAGTTTGATAATCTTGGCTTTTGCTGTCTTCAACTCCATCATGTCTGCGCACATCTGGTTCTCCTGACGTCGAATGTGCTGGTTTAACTCCTGGATGAAAGCTGCAATGGATCGATCCTTCTTAGTGCCAACTATCTCCCATTGTTCATCTCGGCGCCCGCAAATCTGGTAGATAGTATCCTTGAGGTCGTCTTTGTTAACTTCTCCAATGCGGCCCATGGTTATGTGAGCTGCCATGCTCTTTCCCAGACTCCAGGTTGGTTCATTGAAAACACACCCTATGGGCTCCGTGATTGGCGCGAACGTCCTTCCGGGAACTTGAGATTGAATCTTCCAGCGCTCCTCTTCGGGTAAAGTGGAATTGTAGGTCCCGGTGAAGTTTGGTAATCCAATGTTAAGGTACTTAGTGACTTCCTTCAGGTGTCGTCCAAAGGGTGTATCTTCATCCGGCTGAGTGAACTTGATCCTCGCTTCCGTCATCCTAAAGAGTAGAAAAGATGAGGAGTTAGAAATGAGAAGAGAGAGTAGTGATCTAAGGCTTTAGCTTAATGGTTGTGTCCTACAGTCAGCGTGTGCTCTGATACCATCTTTGTAGCGACCAGACCTCAAACAACGATCGATCTCGTGCTCGTGTCATCCCCGGATCAAGAATGCCGACACCACACAAGACTCAAGGATTTATAACAGAGTAGCAACCACACACTTATTACAATCAAATGTCTCAAGAGAGAACTTAATAAAATAAATATGGCATTAAGGCCATCTAATACGATAACAGCGGAAGGCTTGGAAGAATAAGCGAGTCCATCAACTCCAACGGCATCACCGAGTATAGAACCACGACCTATGCACCTTACTCGTCATTTGAAAAGTCTGCAACATAAAACGTTGCAGCCTGAAAACGGGTCAGCACATGGAATATGCTGGCAATGTAACACATAGAGAATAATGGAAGAATAAGCCTATACTACATGCATATATGGCTGGTGGAAAGCTCTATGGTTACAGTTTTGCATAAAGCCAATTTTTCCCCCTCGCAAAGGAATAAATTTAATTAACTATCATGGTGGTTAGAAACATTGAGAATGGTTGACAACATTCTCAATCCCAATTAAAAGTACTCATTAACAAACCCAACAATATTAATTAGAAGTAACATGATGAGATTCACATGATATCCAAGTACTAGATACTCAAAACGTCCATAACCGGGGACACGGCTAACCATGATTAGTTTATACACTCTGCAGAGGTTTGCGCACTTTTCCCCACAACACTCGATCGCCTCCGTTGGATTTCTCGCACTACATGATGTTTGAGAAACGGATGACCGAGACATAGTCTTTCAGAAGCACTAGCACCTTACTTGTGGGTAGACCGGTACACCTACTTTCCCCTACATCTGCTAGTCTACCCGTAAGAGTTCGCACAACTTAGTCAACTATGCCAGAGCCCATAATGGCTTGTGGCTGCACAAGGAAGTTTCTAGTTTGAATAATCTCATGATCCCTTTGAGCCTGGGTGGCGGTCCAAGAAATACAGCAAGTCTGATAGAAACCAGTGCCTCAATCCACCCAGATGTGTGTTTAAGTTGCCACCTTAAATAAACCATTAAATAACAATCGCACATCTGTCATGGATACACTCACCCAATCCACGTCTACTAGCATAGCATGGCATAATAAGCAAACGTAGAAGTAACTCCCAAGGGTTGATAGTAAAACAGGTAATAGGTACTACCTCATCTACTTCCCATAACCCTCAATTTAATTAGATCCTAATCATGCAAGTGTTTGAGGATAGATCTAATGCATAAAACTGGGTATGAGAAAAGTATGATCAAAGTGTTACTTGCCTTGTCGATGATCCATGAAACCTAGAGACTCAAGTAACAAAGCGCGACTCCGGTAATCTATCGCAGACAAACAAACAAGCATACGATAAATACCCATCTAATGCACAGGTAAAACTCAAATAGATCTAACCAGATAGTTCAACTTAAGAACTCCGGTTTGCAAAAAGAATCAAATCTAACGAAGCAACGAAAGTCAAACGGCGGAAGAAAACATCTTCGTTTTACTAATCTGGATCTAGGTAAAATTTTATAGAAGCAAAAACTTGTTTAAGTAGATTATTCGGAAAGAGGGTTTCGAGACGAAACTCTAGGCGCTTGAATCGCCTGATTCCGATAAACGAGCGAAAAGTTATACTAAAACAAAAATCGGATCTGGAATCGCGATCAGAAAAATCGCGGATTAAATCTGAGAAAAAGAAAAAAAACGACGAACAGATTCGAACGAGAAAAAAAATAAAATAAAAAACCGAAGAAAACCGATCGGTTTTTATAAAAAACGGCACGGAAATCGAGGCGGCGGCGAACCTCGGGCGGCGTGCGGCGGCGGCTAGGGTTTGGGCGCGGGTGCGGGCCGGGTGCTCGGGTGGGCTGGCGGCTCGGGCCGCCGCGCTTATAAAGGCGCCCCCGAGCGAAGTCCCGCTCGGGTACGGCCCGATAAGGCGGTGCGTGTTTTTTTTTAATAATTACGCGCAGAAAAAAAATCAAAAGAAGTACTAAACGGACTCCAAAAATCCCGAAATAAAATTTCCCCGGCTTCTAAAATCAAGCCGGATTTAATGAACATTTATTTGGGGCCTAAATGCAATTTTGGAAAACGCGCATTTTTCCTAAATTCAAATAAAAAGGCGAAAAACTCCAAATTAAAATCTTATTTGATTTTATTATTAAATCTTCATTATTACTTTATTTTGGGAAAGTCATTTTATTCCCTCTCTCATATTTTGGTAGTAGAAATAATTGAAGATAAAATAATTAAAATCAAATGATCCTATTTTCAAAATTTGAGAAAACTCAAATATGAAAATAACGAAAATCCCCGACTCTCTCCGTGGGTCCTTGAGTTGTGTAGAATTTCTAGGATCGAGCAAAAATGCAAATGAAAAATATGATATGCAATGATGCTCTATGTATAACATTCCAAATTGAAAATTTGGGATGTTACAGTTGAAGATCCTCCCCGGCAACGGTGCCAGAAATTCCTTTTGATGTCTGCTAGAACTTCGTCGGTATTTCCCCAAAGAGAAAGGGATGATGCAGTATAGCGATGGTAGGTATTTCCCTCAGTGATGAGACCAATGTTATCGAACCAGTAGGAGACCTCCTCACACCACTTAAACATCACCTGCACACAAATAAAAAATACTCGCAACCCGACGTGTTAAAGTGGTTGTCAATCCCTTTCGGGTACGGTGCCTCAAGATAGGCAAATAACGTGAGGTAAAAGTGGTAGATAGGATAAATAGATCGCGGAACAAAAAAATTGCAGCAAGGTATTTTTGTATTTTTGGTTTAGTAGATCTGAAAATAAATGCAAATGAAAATATATCGCAAAGGCAAATATGATGAAAAGAGACCCGGGGCCGTAGGTTTCGCTAGTGGCTTCTCACGAGAAAAATAGCAAATGGTGGGAAAACAATTACTGTTGGGCAATTCATAGAACTTCAAATAATCATGACGATATCCAGGCAATGATCATTATATAGGCATCACGTCCAAGATTAGAGACCGACTCCTGCCTGCATCTACTACTATTACTCCACACATCGACCGCTATCCAGCATGCATCTAGTGTATTAAGTTCATGGAGAAACGGAATAATGCAATAAGAACGATGACATGATGTAGACAAGATATATTTATGTAGAAATAGACCCCATTTGTTATCCTTAATAGGAACGATACATACGTGTCGTTTCCCTTTCTGTCACTGGGATCAAGCACCGTAAGATCTAACCCATCACAAAGCACATCTTCCCATTGCAAGATAAATAGATCAAGTTGGCCAAACAAAACCCAAATATCGGAGAAGAAATATGAGGCTATAAGCAATCATGCATATAAGAGATCAAACAAGACTCGAATATCTTTCATGGATAAAACCATAGATCTGATCATAAACTCAAAGTTCATCGGATCCCAACAAACACACCGCAAAAAGACTTACATCATATGGATATCCAAGAGACCATTGTATTGATAATCAAGAGAGAGAGAGAGAGAGAGAGAGAGAGAGAGAGAGCGGAAGCCATCTAGCTACTAACTACGAACATGTAGGTCTACATAGAACTACTCATGCATCATCAGAGAGGCACCAATGGACATGATGCACCCCTCTGTGATGGTGTCTACATTGGATCTGGTGTTTCTGGACTCTGCGGCGGTTGGAATTGATTTTCGTCGACTCCCCTAGAGTTTCTGGAATATTGGGGTATTTATAGAGCAAAGAGGTAGCTCAGGGGGCACCCGAGGTGGGCACAACCTACCGGGGCGCGTCTGGTCCCCCAGGCACGCCCTGGTGGGTTGTGCTGCCCTCGGAGCACCCTCAGGTGCTTTCCTGGCCCACTGGATGTCTTCTGGCCCAAAAAAATCCTCAAAAAATTTCGCTGCGTTTGGACTCCGTTTGGTATTGATTTCCTGGCGATGTAAAAAACATGCAGAAAACAGCAACTGGCACTGGGCGCTATGTCGATAGGTTAGTACCAAGAAATAATAAAAAATGACTATAAAACGATTGCAAAACATCCAAGAATGATAATATAACATCATGGAACAATAAAAAACTATAGATACGGTGGAGACGTATCAGCGCACCAACTGAGGGGTTGCGTGTCCGCCACCGCGTTCGGACGCCAGACGGACTGCACCATCTCTGATGAGGCAGTGCTGGCACACCTAGTGGCTGATCAATGCGCCATTTGGGTGGACATAATGGATTCCTGATGGAATGAGTTCGAGCACTACCGTCGGTCGGCCTCCTCCCATGAGCAGCAGAGCGCAAGCCGGACGGTCATCTCCTCATCGGAGCCGCGTGGGATGAGATCGGAGTCGACGGATATGGAGGTGTAGGACTCGAATTCGCTGCCCGCCATGTCAAGGATCGCCAGACGGGAGCTTGGGGGCGGAGTGGAGTGGACGGGAGGGGATTGGAGTGGTTAGGGTTTGGTCCGAGAAGCGGATGGGAACTATTATATGTGGGGTCGGGTAGGCCTGCGTGGGCCAGGGACGACGTGGTGGACTTGCCCGGGCGCACTCGAGCCTGCCCATATCCACCTCATATTTCCGTTGGATATGAGGGATGCCGGTTAGCCTGACCTTTTGAGGCAGGTTTGAGGCACCCGTATGGATCGGTTTTTTCTTTTGACTAGTCATTGACCGGGCCGTCCACTCGAGCGTATAAGGGGGTTTGAGGCGCGCAATTGTAGATGCTCTAATTATCTTAAATGCATGGTTTTACATCATCAAATAAATTGATTCACTAGCATATGTCCAATCTACGTGTGTGAATCATCTACGATACAAGATACATATGCTAGTTCTCCACATCCAAGTTCTCCACACCATCAAGCACATGCAAGTCATCCACATCATTATTTTGCATTATTTTTACTTTTTTTAACGAACCAGCAGTAGGCCTGCTTTGCATTAAGAAGAAGAAATAGAGTTTTACACTGTCCCTTGCAGCAGTTTTGGTAAACATTGCAGCTGAACCTCACATTACGCTTATCTACTTCTATTACATCCTCATAGCCTGACCAAAAAAATTATTCTTCATTGTTGGAGATGCCCTAGATGCAATCATGTATGATGTCATTTCCTATGTGTTTATGAATAAAGATAGTCCTTGGACATTATCAATGATGTGTATTAGCAAGTACGTGACTTGTTTGTGGGACTATGCATTGTATGATGACTGTCCTAAAAGGTCCCTAGTCGAAAGGGCTGTGTGGACACGCAGCCGACTAGACTAGCATATGACACGGTCGATGTCTTGGTCTCACTAGCCATGCAACATTGGATGCTAACCGGATAATATGGACTCGGAAGGATCTGGTCGGATTCGACATAGTCGGATCCGAGTCGAGATAAGGTCCGAGTTGGACAGACCGAACTATGAGACACAGTGATATGTCATATGTGAGCCTCTAGTACAACATACATTCTATGTCCTAAGACCTGAGCAGACGCATGCACTCGGGATGGTGACAGACTTGCTTTGGGCCGACCAAACGCTACTCCATGACTGGGTAGTTACAAAGGTAGGTTTCGGGTTTGTCCAGTCCCATGCTGCGAGACATGGTCGAGCAAGATGGGATTTGCCCTCCGATCAGGAGAGATATACTCTAGGCCCCTCGTGTGATCCGACCATGATAAGCATTGCCATGCGACAAGGATTATGAGATAATCCAGTTTGTGGTCAATGTCACTGGAACGAGAAAGAGGTCGGGCTAGCACAAGGATGACAATCTCGCCTTGATCCCGATGATACGTCTCCGCCGTATCTATAATTTTTTATTGTTCCATGCCAATATTATTCAACTTTCATATACTTTTGGCAACTTTTTATATTATTTTTGGGACTAGTATTTTGATCCAATGCCCAGTGCCAATTCCTGTTTGTTGCATGTTTTATGTTTCGCAGAAACCCCATATCAAACGGAGTCCAAACGGCATAAAAATGGATGGAGCTTATTTTTGGAACACTATGATTTTTGGGAAGAAGAATCAATGTGAGACGGTGCCCAAGGGGTCCACGAGGCAGGGGCGCGCCCCTGACCATCGTGGGCACCCCGTAAGGAGCTTACAGCTCTTCTTTTGCCGCAAGAAAGCTAATTTTGGAGAAAAATCTGGGCGAAAGTTTCAACCTAATCGGAGTTACGGATCTCCGGATATAAAAGAAACGGTGAAATGGAAGAATCTGGGATTTCAGAAACAGGGAGAGACAGAGAGATAGATCCAATCTCGGAGGGGCTCTCTCCCCTCCCATGCCATGGGAGCCAAGGACCAGAGGGGAAACCCTTCTCCCATCTAGGGAGGAGGTCAAGGAAGAAGGAGAAGAAGAGGGGCTCTCTCCCCCTTGCTTCCGGTTGCGCCGGAACGCTGCCGGGGGCCATCATCATCACCGCGATCTACACCAACACCTCCGCCATCTTCACCAACATCTCCATCACCTTCCCCCATCTATCTACAGCGGTCCACTCCCCGGCAACCCGCTGTACCCTCTACTTGAACATGGTGCTTTATGCTTCATATTATTATCCAATGATGTGTTGCCATCCTATGATGTCTGAGTAGATTTTCGTTGTCCTACCGGTGATTGATGAATTGCTATGATTGGTTTAATTTTCTTGTGGTTATGTTTCTGTCCTATTGTGCCCTCCGTGTCGCGCAAGCGCGAGGGATTCCCGATGTAGGGTGTTGCAATACGTTCATGATTCTCTTATAGTGGGTTGCTTGAGTGACAGAAGCATAAACCCGAGTAAGGGGGTTGTGGCGTATGGGATAAAGGGGACTTGATGCTTTAATGCTATGGTTGGGTTTTACCTTAATGATCTTTAGTAGTTGCGGATGCTTGCTAGAGTTCCAATCATAAGTGCATATGATCCAAGAAGAGAAAGTATGTTAGCTTATGCCTCTCCCACATAAAACTTGCTATCGGTCTAGTAAAGTGGTCAATTGCTTAGGGACAATTTCACAACTCCTACCACCACCTTTCCACACTCGCTATATTTATTTTATTGCTTCTTTATCTAAGCAGCCCCTAGTTTATATTTGCGTGTTCTTTATTATCTTGCAAACCTATCCAACAACACCTACAAAGTACTACTAGTTTCATACTTGTTCTAGGTAAAGCGAACGTCAAGCGTGCGTAGAGTTGTATCGGTGGTTGATAGAACTTGAGGGAATATTTGTTCTACCTTTAGCTCCTCGTTGGGTTCGACACTCTTACTTATCGAAAGAGGCTACAATAGATCCCCTATACTTGTGGGTTATCAAGACCTTTTTCTAGCGCCGTTGCCGGGTGATACGTCTCCAACGTATCTATAATTTTTTATTGCTCCATGCTACTTTATCTATTGTTTTGGACTATAATGGGCTTTATTTTCCACTTTTATATTACTTTTGGGACTAACCTATTAACCGGAGGCCCAGGCCAGAATTGTTGTGTTTGCCTATTTCAGTGTTTCGAAGAAACGGAATATCAAACGGAGTCCAAACGGAATGAAACCTTCGGGAACGTGATTTTCTCACCGAATGTGATCCAGGAGACTTGGACCCTACTCCAAGGAGTGCCAGAGGCGGTCACGAGGGTGGGGGCGCGCCCTCCCCCCTAGGCGTGCCCCCCTGCCTCGTGGGCCCCCTGACGCTCCACCGACGTACTCCTTCCTCCTATATATACCTGCGTACCCCCAACAGATCAGGGACGGAACCAAAAACCTAATTCCACCGCCGTACCTTCCTGTATCTACGAGATCCCATCTTGGGGCCTGTTCCGGAGCTCCACCGGAGGGGGCATCCACCATGGAGGGCTTCTACATCAACACCATAGCCCCTCCGATGAAGTGTGAGTAGTTTACTTCAGACCTTCGGGTCCATAGCTAGTAGCTAGATGGCTTCTTCTCTCTTTTTGGATCTCAATACAATGTTCTCCCCCTCTCTCGTGGAGATCTATTCGATGTAATCTTCTTTTTGCGGTGTGTTTGTTGAGACCGATGAATTGTGGGTTTATGATCCAGCTTATCTATGGAAAATATTTGATTCTTCTCTGAATTCTTTTATGTATGATTAAGTTATCTTTGCAAGTCTCTTCGAATTATCCGTTTGGTTTGGCCAACTAGATTAGTAGTTCTTGCAATGGGAGAAGTGCTTAGCTTTGGGTTCAATCTTATGTGTCCTTACCTAGTGATGTAAGGGTTGCCAGCACGTATTGTATTGTTGCCATCGAGGATAACAAGATGGGGTATTTATCATATTGCATGAATTTATTCCTCTACATCATGTCATCTTGTTTAAGGCGTTACTCTGTTTTTAACTTAATACTCTAGATGCATGCTGGATAGCGGTCGATGAGTGGCGTAATAGTAGTAGATACAGAATCGTTTCGGTCTACTTGTCACGGACGTGATGCCTATATACATGATCATTGCCTGGATAACCTCATAACTATGCTCAATTCTGTCAATTGCTCAATAGTAATTTGTTCACCCACCGTAGAATATCTATGCTCTTGAGAGAAGCCACTAGTGAAACCTATGGCCCCCGGGTCTATTCTCATCATATCAATCTCCATCACTTTATTTACTTGCTTGCTTTTACTTTTTACTTTGCATATTTATACCAAAAATACCAAAAATATTATCTCTATCAGATCTCACTCTCGTAAGTGACCGTGAAGGGATTGACAACCCCTAATCGCGTTGGTTATGCGTAGCTATCGCTTTGTGCAGGTACGAGGGACTCGCATGCGTAGCCTCCTCTTGGATTGATACCTTGGTTCTCAAAACTGAGGGAAATACTTACGCTACTTTGCTGCATCATCCTCTCCTCTTTGGGGAAATCCAACGCAGTGCTCAAGAGGTAGCAAGAAGAATTTCTAGCGCCGTTGTCGGGAGGTCTCATAAAAGTCAACATACCAAGTACCCATCACAATCCCTATCTCTCATTATTACATTATTTGCCATTTGCCTCTCGTTTTCCTCTCCCCCACTTCACCCTTGTCGTTTTATTTGCCCTCTCTTTCCCAATCTCCTCCTCTTTTCCCTTTGCCTTTTGTTTGCTCGTGTGTTAGTTTGCTTGTTCGTTGCGATGGCTCAAGATGCTACCAGATTGTGTGATTTCACCAATACCAATAATAATGATTTCCTTAGCACTCCGATTGCTCCTCTTGCCAATATTGAATCTTGTGAAATCAATACTGCTTTGTTGAATCTTGTTATGAAAGGTCAATTCGCCTGCCTTCCTAGTGAAGATGCCGCTACTCATCTGAATAGCTTCGTTGATTTATGTGATATGCAAAAGAAAAAAGATGTCGATAATGATGTTGTTAAGTTGAAGCTATTTCCTTTTTCTCTTAGAGATCGTGCTAAAGCGTGGTTTTCATCTTTGCCTAAAAATAGTATTGACTCTTGGAACAAGTGCAAAGATGCTTTTATCTCTAAGTATTTTCCTCCCGCTAAGATTATCTCTCTTAGGAACGATATTATGAATTTTAAGCAACTTGATCATGAACATGTTGCACAAGCTTGGGAGAGAATGAAATTAATGATACGTAATTGTCCTACTCATGGTTTGAACTTGTGGATGATTATACAAAAAATTATGCGGATTGAATTTTGCTTCTAGAAATCTTTTAGATTCAGTCATGGAGGCACTTTTATGGAAATCACTTTAGGAGATGCTACTAAACTCCTAGATAATATTATGGTTAGTTATTCTCAATGGCATACTGAAAGATCTACTAATAAAAAAGTGCATGCTATAGAAGAAATTAATGTTTTGAGTGGAAAGATGGATGAACTTATGAAGTTATTTACTAAGAGTCTCTCTTCTGATCCTAATGATATGCCTTTGTCTACCTTGATTGAGAATAATAATGAATCTATGGATGTGAATTTTTTTGGTAGGAATAGTTTTGGAAACAACGCGTATAGAGGGAATTTTAATCCTAGGCCTTATCCTAGTAATCCTTCTAATAATTATGGAAATTCCTACAACAACTCTTATGGAAATTTTAATAAGATGCCCTCTGAATTTGAGAGTAGTGTTAGAGAGTTTATGAATTCACAAAAGAATTTTAATGCTTTGCTTGAAGAGAAATTACTTAAAGTTGATGATTTGGCTAGGAACGTTGATAGAATTTCTCTTGATGTTGATTCTTTAAAGCTTAGATCTATTCCTCCTAAGCATGATATCAATGAGTCTCTCAAAGCTATGAGAATTTCCATTGATGAGTGCAAAGAAAGAACCGCTAGGATGCGTGCTTCCAAAGATGCCTTTATTAAAGCGTGTTCTTCTAATTCCTATGAAAATAAAGATGAAGATCTAAAAAGTTATTGATGTGTCCCCTATTAAATCTTTGATTTGCAACATGAATCTTGATGAAACTGAATATGATATTCCTTTACCTAGAGAGCGTTCTAAGAATTCTGAGTTTTTAGATCTTGATGATGAAATTGACAAAAGTGGGATTGAAAGAAATAAAAATCGAGATATTGCTAAACCCACTATATTGGCTCAAGGAATTTAATTATGAAAATTGCTCTTTAATTGATTGTATTTCCTTGTTGCAATCTGTGTTAAATTCTCCTCATGCTTATAGTCAAAATAAGGCTTTTACCGAACACATTGTTGATGCCTTGATGCAATCTTATGAAGAAAAGCTTGAGTTGAAAATTTCTATCCCTAGGAAGCTCCATGATCAGTGGGAACCTACTGTTAAAATTAAAATTAAAAATTATGAGTTTCATGCTTTGTGTGATTTGGGTGCTAGTGTTTCTACTATTCCCAAAACTTTGTGTGATTTGCTAGATTTCCGTGATTTTGATGATTGCTCTCTAAACTTGCATCTTGCGGATTCCACTATTAAAAAGCCTATGGGAAGAATTAATGATGTTCTTATTGTTGCAAATAGGAATTATGTGCCTGTAGATTTTATCGTTCTTGATATAGATTGCAATCCTTCATGTCCTATTATTCTTGGTAGACCTTTCCTTAGAACGATTGGTGCAATTATTGATATGAAGAAAGGAAATATTATATTCCAATTCCCTTTAAAGAAGGGCATGGAACATTTTCCTGGAAAGAAAATAAAATTACCATATGAATCTATCATGAGAGACACTTATGGATTGCCTACCAAAGATCGCAATACCTAGATCTATCCTTGTTTTTATGCCTAGCTAGGGGCGTTAAACGATAGCGCTTGTTGGGAGGCAACCCAAATTTTTTTTTGGTTCTGTTTAGGAATAAATAATCCATCTAGCCTCCGTTTAGATGTGGTTTTATCTTTTAATTAGTGTTTGTGCCAAGTTGAACCTATTGGATTTTCTTGGATGATAGTTATTTGATCTTGCTGTAATTTCCAGAATCTTTGTGCTCAGTGCCCGAATTGTTAAAAATCACCAGAACGTGATAAAATACTGATTCCAATCGCTGCTGATCTATATACAAATTTTTCAGGTCATCTAATTTTTTTAGAATTTTTTGGGTTCCAAAAGTTTGCGTTAGTTACAGATTACTACAGACTGTTCTGTTTTTGACAGATTCTGTTTTGCGTGTGTTGTTTGCTTATTTTGATGAATCTATGGCTAGTAAAATAGTTTATGGTCCATAGAGAAGTTGGAATACAGTAGGTTTAACACCAACATAAATAAATAATGAGTTCATTACAGTACCTTAAAGTAGTCTTTTGTTTTCTTTCTCTAACGGAGCTCACGAGATTTCTATTGAGTTTTGTGTTGTGAAGTTTTCAAGTTTTGGGTGAATTCTTTTGATGGATTATGGAACAAGGAGTGGCAAGAGCCTAAGCTTGGGGATGCCCATGGCACCCCCAAGATAATCCAAGGACACCAAAAAGTCAAAGCTTGGGGATGCTCCGGAAGGCATCCCCTCTTTCGTCTACTTCCATCGGTAATTTACTTGGAGCTATATTTTTATTCACCAACATGATATGTGTTTTGCTTGGAGCGTCTTGTATTATTTGAGTCTTTGCTTGTTAGTTACCACAATCATCCTTGCTGTACACACCTTTTGATAGAGCCATACATGATTTGGAATTTGTTAGAATACTCTATGTGCTTCACTTATATCTTTTGAGCTTGATAGTTTGCTCATAGTACTTCACTTATATCTTTTTGAGCGTGAATTTTTTTGCTCTAGTGCTTCACTTAGATCTTTTAGAGCATGGTGGTGGATTTGTTTTAAAGAAACTTGATCTCTCATGCTTCACTTAGATTATTTTGAGAGTCGTTAATAGCATGGTAATTTGCTTAATGTTAATATACTTGGTATTCAAGATATGTGAAACTTTCTTTTGAGTGCGTTGAATACTAAGATAAGTTTGATGCTTGATAATTGTTTTGAGATATGAAGGTGATAATATTAGAGTCATGCTAGTTGAGTAGTTGTGGATTTAAAGAATAATTGTGTTGAAGTTTGTGATTCCCGTAGCATGCACGTATGGTGAACCGTTATGTGATGAACTCGGAGCATGATTTATTTATTGATTGTCTTCCTTATGAGTGGCGGTCCTGGACGAGCGATGGTCTTTTCCGACCAATCTATCCCCCTAGGAGTATGCGCGTAATACTTTGCTTTGATAACTTCTAGATTTTTGCAACAAATATATGAGTTCTTTATGACTAATGTTGAGTCCATGGATTATACGCATTTTTCCCCATCCTTCCACCATTGCTAGCCTCTCTAATACCGCACACTTTTCGCCGGTATCATACACCCACCATAAACCTTCCTCAAAACAGCCACCATACCTACCTATCATGTCATTTCCATAGCCATTCCGAGATATATTGCCATGCAACTTTCCACCATTCCGTTTATTATGACACGCTCCATCATTGTCATATTGCTAGCATGATCATGTAGTTGACATCGTATTTGTGGCAAAGCCACCATTCATAATTCCTTCATACATGTCACTCATGAATCATTGCATATCCCGGTACACCGCCGGAGGCATTCATATAGAGTCATATTTTGTTCTAAGCATCAAGTTGTAATTGTTGAGTTGTAAAAAAAATAAACGTGTGATGATCATCATTATTATAGCATTGTCCCAAGTGAGGAAAGGATGATGGAGACTATGATTCCCCCACAAGTCGGGATGAGAATCCGGACGAAAAAAAGAGGCCATAAAAAAAGAGAAAAGGCCCAAATAAAAAATGAGAGAAAAAAAGAGAAGGGACAATGTTACTATCCTTTTACCACACTTGTGCTTCAAAGTAGCACCATGATCTTCATGATAGAGAGTCTCTCATTTTGTCACTTTCATATACTAGTGGGAATTTTTCATTATAGAGCTTGGCTTGTATATTCCAATGATGGGCTTCCTCAAAATGCCCTAGGTCTTCATGAGCAAGCGAGTTGGATGCACACCCACTTAGTTTATTTTGTTGAGCTTTCATATACTTATAGCTCTAGTGCATCCGTTGCATGGCAATCCCTACTCACTCACATTGATAACTATTGATGGGCATCTCCATAGCCCGTTGGTACGCCTAGTTGATGTGAGACTATCTTCCCTCTTTTTGTCTTCTCCACAACCACCATTCTATTCCACATATAGTGCTATATCCATGGCTCACGCTCATGTATTGCGTGAAGATTGATTTTTTTTTGAAAATGTTAAAGTATGAAACAATTGCTTGGCTTGTCATCGGGGTTGTGCATGATCTAAATACTTTGTGTGGGGAAGATGGAGCATAGCCAGACCATATGATTTTGTAGGGATAACTTTCTTTGGCCATGTTATTTTGAAGAAGACATAATTGCTTTGTTAGTATGCTTGAAGTATTATTATTTTTATGTCAATATGAACTTTTATCTTGAATCTTTCGGATCTGAATAATCATATCACAATTAAGAAGATTTACATTGAAATTATGCCAAAGTATCACTCCGCATCAAAAATTCTCTTTTTATCATTTACCTACCGAGGACGAGCAGGAATTAAGCTTAGATGCCCGATACGTCTCCAACGTATCTATAATTTTGATTGCTCCATGCTACTTTATCTATTGTTTTGGACTATAATGGGCTGTATTTTCCACTTTATATTAATTTTGGGACTAACCTATTAACCGGAGGCCCAGCCTGTAATTGTTGTTTTTTGCCTATTTCAGTGTTTCAAGAAACAGAATATCAAACGGAGTCCAAACGGAATGAAACCTTCGAACGTGATTTTTCGACCGAACGTGATCCAGAGACTTAGACCCTACTCCAAGGAGTGCCAGAGGCGGTCACGAGGTGGGGGGCGCCCCCCGGGCGCGCCCGCCTCGTGGGCCCCTTACGCCCACCGACGCATTCTTCCTCCTATATATACCTCACGCACCCCAACAGATCGGGACGGAGCCAAAACCTAATTCCACCGCCGCACCTTCCTCAGATCCACGAGATCCCATCTTGGGGCCTGTTCCGAGCTCCACCGAGGGGGCATCCACCACGGAGGGCTTCTACATCAACACCATAGCCCCTCCGATGTAGTGTGAGTAGTTTACTTCAGACCTTCGGGTCCATAGCTAGTAGCTAGATGGCTTCTTCTCTCCTTTTGGATCTCAATACAATGTTCTCCCCCTCTCTCGTGGAGATCTACTCGATGTAATCTTCTTTTTGCGGTGTGTTTGTTGAGACCGATGAATTGTGGGTTTATGATCCAGCTTATCTATGGAAAATATTTGATTCTTCTCTGAATTTTTTTATGTATGATTAAGTTATCTTTGCAAGTCTCTTCGAATTATCGGTTTGGTTTGGCCAACTAGATTGTTAGTTCTTGCAATGGGAGAAGTGCTTAGCTTTGGGTTCAATCTCGCGGTGTCCTTACCTAGTGACAGAAGGGGTTGCAAGGCACGTATTGTATTGTTGCCATCGAGGATAACAAGATGGGGTATTTATCATATTGCATGAATTTATTCCTCTACATCATGTCATCTTGCTTAAGGCGTTACTCTGTTTTTAACTTAATACTCTAGATGCATGCTGGATAGCGGTCGACGAGTGGAGTAATAGTAGTAGATGCAGAATCGTTTCGGTCTACTTGTCACAGACGTGATGCCTATATACATGATCATTGCCTGGATAACCTCATAACTATGCTCAATTCTGTCAATTGCTCAACAGTAATTTGTTCACCCACCGTAGAATATCTATGCTCTTGAGAGAAGCCACTAGTGAAACCTATGGCCCCCGGGTCTATTCTCATCATATCAATCTCCATCACTTTATTTACTTGCTTGCTTTTACTTTTTACTTTGCATCTTTATACCAAAAATACCAAAAATATTATCTCTATCAGATCTCACTCTCGTAAGTGATCGTGAAGGGATTGACAACCCCTAATCGCGTTGGTTGCGAGTAGCTATCATTTTGTGCAGGTACGAGGGACTTGCGCGTAGCCTCCTACTGGATTGATACCTTGGTTCTCAAAAACTGAGGGAAATACTTACACTACTCTGTTGCATCATCCTCTCCTCATCGGGGAATCCAACGCAGTGCTCAAGAGGTAGCACCGGGGAGTCATAGCGTGGGGTGAATATTCTCATGTGTGCTTGTTTGCTTTATCACTAAGTAATTTTTATTTGTTGTTCTTAGTTGTTTACTATCTTTAGTTATGGGTAGGAAATGCAAAATACCAAAAAATTAGTTGTACCTACTGAACCAATGGTTGAAGAACCACTCAAAATATATCACACTCCTGAAGCTTTTTACTTGGATCATCTTCGATCCCTTTGTGCTCGTGCTGAAACCCTCACTAGCTTAGTTGAGGGAAAATCTTTAGATGAGCATGCTTGTTATGTGCGACACCATATATCTGAAAAAGGGAAACTTTTACTGTATCAAATTCATGTTTGCAATGCTATGCTTGGAATTTATGTGAAATATATGATTTTATTTGTTGTTCTGAAAACCCTAAGAAACACCTTCCCTACCAATGTGAGTTTAGTGATAATGTCGTACCTTCGTATGCTAAGCGTGTTTATAATTACTATGATGTTCAACAAATTGAAGAATTTGTTGCTTTTAAGGGTGCTTATGAAATTTCTTCTTTGATTGAAAAGTATGAAGCTACTCTCTACAAATCTGAAAATTTTGCCATACTTGAATATTGTTCTGATAATTATGCTGCTAATGCCTATGTTAAACCATATATTGAGGAACTCTCCGCTGTCCAAGGAGAGACTAATATTTTGCAGGAAGCTATGGAAGAAGAAATTGATGAAACTGTGAGCTCATTGGATGCAAAAGATGACGAGGAGAGTGAAGAACAAAAGGAGGAAGAGTGGATTAGCTACCCGTGCCCACCTTCTAATGAGAGTAACTCTTCAACTCATACATTGTTTAATTCCCCTTCGTGCTTACCGAAGGATGATTGCTATGATGATTGTTATGATCCCGTCGATTCTTTTGAAATATCCCTTTTTGATGATGCTTGCTATGCTTGTGGCCAAGATGCCAATATGAATGATGCTTATGGAGATGAACTTGCTATAGTTCCTTATGTTAAACATGAAATTGTTGCTATTGCACCCACGCATGATAATCCTATTATCTTTTTGAATTCTCCCTACTACACTATATTAGAGAAGTTTGTGCTTATTAAGGATTATATTGATGGGTTGCATTTTACTACTACACATGATGATTTTGATAGATATAATATGCATGTGCTTGCTGCTCCTACTTGCAATTATTATGAGAGAGGAACTATATCTCCACCTCTCTATGTTCCCGATATGATAAAATTGCAAGAAACTATTTATACTATGCATTGGCCTTTACTTGGTGTGCATGAATTGTTCTTTTATGACATGCCGATGCATAGGAAGATAGTTAGACTTAGTTGTTGCATGATATATGTTACTTTGTGCTCACTACTAAATTTCAAATCATTGTTAATTAAAATTGGCTTTGATATACCTTGGGATCCGGGTGGATTCATTACTTGAGCACTATATGCCTAGCTTAATGGCTTTAAAGAAAGCGCTGCTAGGGAGATAACCCGGAAGTTTTAGAGAGTCATTTATTTCTGTCGAGTGCTTTTATAAAGTTTAAAAACAAAAACATAAAGAGGGGAACCCAAAAATTTTCAAAAAGGAAAGTGAAAGTGAGAAAGACAAGCATTGTTGAAGTGGGAGAGCTCCTTGAACTTTGTTCATGCTCATGGAAACTTTGTGAATCTTAATTACAGAAACTTCTCATCAAAAATAATTATCCCCTTGTACAATTCCATTGTATTATAAAAATAATGTGCCAAGGTTTGCCTTTAGGATGTTTACAATGCTTGTTGGTTTGTACGGTGCAGGACAGAAACTTTGGCTGTAGTGCGCGATTTTAACATTTTTACTGGAAGGTCAAATGGTTCTGATTCTTTTTGCACTGTCTTGTTGTACAATTTTTTTATTTTTCCTAATTTTGGTAGAATTTTTGGGGTACCATAATGGTGAATGTTCAGATTGCTACAGACTGTTCTATTTTTGACAGATTCTGTTTTTGATGCATAGTTTGCTTGTTTTGATGAAACTATCAATTTCTATCAGTGGATTAAGCCATGGAAAAGTTATACTACAGTAGACACAATGCAAAAACAAAATATGAATTGGTTTGCAATAGTACTTAGAGTAGTGATTTGCTTTATTATACTAACGGATCTTACCGAGTTTTCTGTTGAAGTTTTGTGTGGATGAAGTGTTTGATCGAGGAGGTCTCGATATGAGGAAAAGGAAGAGAGGAAAGAGCTCAAGCTTGGGGATGCCCAAGGCACCCCAAGTAAATATTCAAGGAGATTCAAGCGTCTAAGCTTGGGGATGCCCCAGAAGGCATCCCCTCTTTCTTCAACAAGTATCGGTATGTTTTCAAATTCGTTTCGGTCATGCGATATGTGCAAGTCTTGGAGCGTATTTTGCATTTACTCTTTACTTTTCTTTTATGCACCATGCTGGTATGAGATAGTCCTTGGTTGATTTATAGAATGCTCATTGCACCTCACTTAAATCTTTTGAGTATGGCTTTATAGAATGCTTCATGTGCTTCACTTAGATCATTTGAAGTTTGGATTGTCTGTTTCTCTTCACATAGAAAACCGCCATTTGTAGAATGCTCTTTTGCTTCACTTATATTTGTTAGAGCATGGGCATATCTTTTGTAGAAAGAATTAAATGCTCTTGCTTCACTTATATCTATTTAAAGAGATGACAGGAATTGGTCATTCACATGGTTAGTCATAAAATCCTACATAAACTTGTGGATCACTGAATATGATATGTTTGATTCCTTGCAATAGTTTTGCGATATAGGGGTAATAATATGTGGGAGGTACTAGTAGATGCTTGTGTTTAGTAAGGATGTTGGTGTTAAGGTTTGTGATTCCCGAAGCATGCACGTATGGTCTATTAACTATGTAACCAAACTGGCGCGCAGTGTATTTTGATTGTTTATCTTTGCGTGAAGGTCGGGGGCGCGCGATGGTTAACTCCTACCAACCTCCCCCCTAGGAGTATGCGTGTAGTACTTTGTTTCAAGGGCTAATAATTTCTTGCAATAAGTATGTGAGTTCTTTATAACTAATGTTGAGTCCATGGATTGTACGCACTCTCACCCTTCCATCATTGCTAGCCTCTTCGGTACCGTGCATTGCCCTTTCTCACCTCGAGAGTTGGTGCAAACTTGGCCGCTGCATCCAAACCTCGTGATACGATACGCTCTATCACACATAAGCCTCCTTATATCTTCCTCAAAACAGCCACCATACCTACATATCATAGCATTTCCATAGCCATTCCGAGATATATTGCCATGCAACATCCATCATCATCATCATATACATGACCACTACTAGGGAAAAGCCTAGCAGCAGCGCGGGTTTTGGGCCTCTCAGTAGCGCAGGGATCGACGCTACTAATAAGGCGCTACAGCTAACGTATAGCAGTAGCGCCTGGTGTCCCACGCTACTGTTATACATGAATAGTTGTAGCGCTCTTTAGAAAAGGGCGCTGCTAATATTAGCTGCAGCGCTGTTTACTGGGAAGCGCTACTGGTAAGGTCGCGCTACTGCTAAATTTCGCCCCCTCGCTACTACTAGTTTTATTAGTTTTTTTCCCTGCATGTTTGTATTTGTATTTGTTTTGTATTTGAATAGGCTTTATACAATAATCTTTAGCATATCATACACATACAAATGTAATTGTAGCATATACATACAATTAGTCTCATCAAATCATGTCATCATCATAATCATCATCCAACACAAAGAGGTCTCTCGTCATCATCTCGAAAATAGCGATACAAGTCTCGATTACTTGCAAATACATTGTCATCCATCTAAACAATGATATACGCGAGAAAAGCTATCACTTTGAGTACATGAGTTCAGATCCCCTCTCGCATTAGCGTGAACCTAAACTAACTACCACCGTCGCCGGAAACCGAAACCGGTACACTGGGCTCGACACTCCGCCACTTGTCGATATATACTCCTGGCGTAGCACTTATTCACCATCAATGATCTATGCACCTGCATCGTCACATGAGTCGATGATATGCAACATATATAGTTGAGCAATGAGAAAGAGACAGACTTGGCAAAATAGAAACAACATATTATAAGCATAAATAACAAAGTTCATCGTACCCCAAAATGCCCTAACTAGAGTGATTTTCGCTAGTCGAGGAGGAGGACGGTTTAATTACATCACAAATAAAGTTTCACCGTGCATAACTCAAAGTTTTGTCATATAGAAAGTATGGACTAAACGGACACATCGTCATATATCGACAATCACTCCAACATGTCGCTCCATCCATCCATGTCGTGGAGATAGTCCCGAGCCTAGTGAAAGGCTTGGTCGAGACGCTGAGCGGCTACCCATGTTCGGACGTCTTCCGCGACATTTTCCTTCTTCGTAGAACATCCCTGTTTTTCCGGCGACCTCTTTCATGATGATTTGGGCAAGTTCGCTGGATGTGATAGAACTTGGCTCAAGTCGATGATCCTCGATATCTCCTCGTTCTTTGCCCATTGCAGAATATGGACATCGCCGGATGTAGGTGACATGCGAAGGTTCGGTGTTCCGTCTGTACTCCAGCATGTGGTGTAGGACATAGAATCCATCATTAAGAGAATCATTGGTTCTTTGGATGCAGCAGAAGTCGGTCTTATGGCAAGGCGACCTGCCGCCCTTCTCTTCTTGTCCCTAACCTCTCCACCCCTTGCTTGGTAGTAAAACATAGCACTGTCGAGAACATCCTTGATGTGGGTGTAATCCTTTTTGTGAATGTTCTTCGACGAGTCCAACTAAAGAGCGTGGGAGAATCGGGCGTATAGGATGATGAGGACGGCGCGCCTGCCGCTGCGCAAAATAAGTACACCTCAAATTAATTAGCCTCCATCGTGCAAATGAATGATTGAAATCGAAGGAAGGATAGCAGCGCGGATGACTTACACAGGATGATAAGGCACGAGAATCGCCCCCTTGTCCTTATTGGAGAGCATGAAATTGATGATGTATTCCCTCGCGTATACACGGTGCTCTGCGCAGACTCCCAAGAAGCCCTCGTGCATGTAGTACGGGTCAGCGACACAGATATGAAATATCTGCTCAACCCCAATGATGTAGTTCATGTGCAAGGCATAAAGGCGGACAAACATAAAATCCAGCTTCTTCACGTGAAACATGTCGAATATGTAATCGAATCGGAGGAAGAACTTATCCGCGGGGAAGCTGTCGACGTACGACATTTGCCGCGGAACGTTAACCACGTAGAGTGGGTATCCTGGATCTGTCGAGGCGATGAGGCCTTTCTCTACCCACAGCACATCGTCATGAAGTCTCCTTAGATCGCCGAATCTGACCCCTAGCGCTGTTGCAGGTAGGATTGGTTGACCGGGGATATGCCATTTATCCGCATCGGGGATAGCTATACGGTCCTGAAGCCAAGGCTGCTGAGGCGGCTGGATAATAGAATCAGCTTTTTTGCCTTTCCTCGCTCTCTTCCTAGACTTCTTTACTAGCGGAAGGTCGTCCATAATACGTTGAGACGGCAATTCAGGCACCGACTCATGGCGCTCAAACCCTGAGGAGGCGCCAGTATAGACATACTGTTCAGCGCCACCGTCGTCCTCATCCTCATCCATGGCGACGTCATTAGCGACTAATGGAGCCTCCTCCTTACCCCGTCCGCTATCACCCAACCCGACACCCGACGCTAATTGGGTAGGTGGGGTGTTGATGTTCATACCTTGCTGAGGCTGCGTGCTTGTGGGTGTGCTCCCGACCGCCTCCAGACGAAGCAGACTCTTTGGCCACAACAGGACCCACCCATTGCAACAATCACCAAGCCGCCGTGGTGTCTCCTCGTCATCCACCAGTAGTATTGGAGGAGGCAAATTCTCGTGGCCCGGTTCGACACTGGCCACGGAAACCTTGAAGGCGTTCGGGGGGATCGGCCGGCTATGGAACAATGTTTCCTTCGGCTCCATTATCGTCGCCTTCCCCACGTCCACCTTCTGGTCGCCGATGGTGTACAATATGGTGCACGGGGTTTCGTCGGCCTGCAAAGAAAATTCTGCGACGTGAGACATCCGAAAGGCAACGAAAACGGGAGATTATACATTTATATTGAAGGGGGCCGGTGTGCGAGATACCGTGAGGGCGTCGAGCTCAGCCAAAGACGAAGCACCGTTGAGCACGTCGGGTGCGGGAGCAAAAGGGAGCGATCTTGGGAGCAGGTGCTCCCAAGAAGTCGACAAGGGAAAGTGCTCTGCATTTTTTGGATTTTGCCTTGTCCAAGTGAAAACGGCGGAACCAAGGAAGTAGACAAATCTGCAACCACCTGTTTTGCGGCAGCTACGCTATGCTGCGATCGTCTCGAGATGATTTCTTCCCAACCGCAATCTCAACCTTCTTGTCGATGTTTTCTTCAGTTAACCTCCGTATTTCCTTTCTCTCCTCCGTGGTCTCACGGTAGTACTTCTTCCACGTGGCGCCGTCTCCGACACCATGCACGCGTCCATACGACGGTCGACTATCCACCGGTTGTCGTTTCAATATGTTCAACGCCCGGTTGAATGGAGTGTCCCACTTGGGCCTCGCCAATGCCTCAGACGGCGAGTCGCTTTCGGCCGCAATCCGGTGTTGCTCTCTCTGCAAAAGGCACAAGGATCGTTTATAAATATGACTAACGTGTGCAGTTGAATTGATCAGAAACTAAAATTACCAGCAGTCTCATGAACTCCGTAATAACCGGTGTTGTCTCGTAGACCTTCTGTAACATCCCAAATTTCCTATTTGGAATGTTTTACAATTATAGCTAAGCATCTATGCATCCTGTTTGAATTTGAATGCCATTTGAAGTTTCAGAGGATTTTGAGTTTTGAATTTGAATTCAAACTTTGGCAAGTGGGAATCATTTCAAAAACTATGCCTGATAAATACTTGATCAAAAGTATGAGAGGAGTAAACATGACACTCAAAAAAATATCAGAGGAAACAATGCCAAAAGTTTTGAATTCAAATTTGGGTTTTATTTGAATATTGGAAAAAAATGGATTTTTATAAAGTTTGGATTTTGCCTTTGGAAAAATGTTCAAATGATAGGGAATATTCCCCTGATCATTTTGGTATATATATACCCTATATAAAATATTTATATTTTAAAAGATATCTCTGTTTTGTTTTATTTAAAAAATAAATTTAAAAAAAAACCCCCCAGCGCCAGCCAGCCCCCTGCCCAGCCAGCTGAGCCACCTGGCCAGCGCAGCTCTGCCCACTGCCACCGAGCTGCCCAAGACCGCCAAGCCACCTCCCCGCACCCAAGCCCTTTGGCGCCGGTCGCCCGACCGCACCACCCCATCCTCTCTCTCTCGCAGGTGGACCCGCCCGTCTTCAACCCCCCCACCACGCCGCGCCGCCATCGATCGCGGATCTCGAGATCCGGATGCCGATCTCCCCGATCGCCTCGATGCCACGCCGATGCCCCGCCTATATAAGCGGGCCCCGCACCCCATTTCCCCCCTAGCCCTCGCGGAACCTCCTCTCCCCTCACACGAGCTCACAGAGCCCGAGCCGACCGCCGCCGCCATTTCCGTCGCCGCCGCCCTACACCTCCCGACCCCACCGACTCCACCAGACGCCTCCCGAGCTCGTCGCACCCGCCGAGCCACTCCGCCGCCCTCCCGACGACCGAGCCGTCGGCACACTCGCCACCCCGCCGCCGTCGGCGCCGGTGAGTCACCGAGACCCCGCCGTCCGATCCCCAATCTACGACGTAGATTAGATCACCCCGAAGGTGTATTTTTTTTAATAAAAACCGCCCGGTTCGGCCGGTTTAGTTCCGGTCTATTTTAAGTTAGGTTTTATTTTATTTAGCCGGCCCGACTCGTTTAACCCTAGGCCCGTTTAGGATATATTACGCTCAGTGCGTAGTTTAGGCCCATTAGGCCCTTTTTCATTTATTTTCGTTTTCTGTTTTAACAGAATAGTTCCTGTTTTGAAAAATTCATATCTTTTATTCTGTTTAATATTTTTGAGTGATTCTTTTTTTGTTGGTTTGAAAATTTTCTATAGTTTCTGTAGAAAATATATTTAGCTATGTTAAAATAAATTAAAATTGCTTTATTTTAGTTTTAGCCAGAATAGTAAATCTGTTATAACTTGAGTTAGAAAAATTATTTTTATATGATTCTTTTGTCCCAACTTTATTTTGACATTGTCAAACCATAGGAATTAATTTGGGTATTTTAGGATTAATAAAAAAATAGTTTTAAGCAGAATCTTGTTAATCCTAATTAATTAACTAGCTCCTGTTTTCCTATTATTTTAATTAGTAAATAAATTTATTTTTAACATGTGATTGATTATTCTAGGATAGTTTCTGTCACTTTATAGGATGAACTTTTATTTATAATAAATAAAAGATTTATATTATTTTCTTAATAGAAATTGAATTAGGCCTAATAGGAGTTTCATAATAGATTTTAATTAATTCTTTTTGCTCCTAGTTGCTTAATGAAATATTTTCTGTTAAGTTAACCTAAAACCATGATTAGGTTATGATGAGAAAATTTTTGTTATATAAAACTATTCTAGTTGTTGCTTGAAGTAGGAAACTTGAGTTGGTTTTCTTTGAGTTTTCCCTTGGGTTTTGATTTGGTTGTTTTGGTGTGTTATGTTGCTTTTGTTATGCTATTGTGTTATGTGATCCTATGCTTTATGCTTATTGTGATTATTGTTTGTCTCGGTAGAGTTTCGAGTCTAAGCTTGCTACTCTGAATCTTTAGCTTCGAGGATCATCAAGCAAGGCAAGTTTTGATCATGTTATTTTCTATACCTATGTTTTGTGCATTAGAAATTATCACCACCCCACCATGCATGCAGTAGTTGAAATTTTGAAGTTATTAATCTTGAGTAGTATCATGTGGTAGGATGAACCAATCCCCTTGTTACCATGACCCCGGGACGAAGTAGTTTTCTTTGCTATGCTCGTGAGCGGGTTTTGGTTGAGTGAAATTCATAAGAAAGATGTGAGAGTCAATGATGATGACAACCCCATGAACTACAATGATCAAGATGGACTTGAAATTCACTCTTGGGTAGAGGGCGGTTGACGGGCACCTGGAGAACCCGGTGGTTGGCGGGATCCATGGAGAAGTGCCATGACATCTTGTAAAAGCTTCACCCAGCCACGAAGAGACGGATGGATGCCCCATGACCGGAAGCTTACTGTGCAGCCGCAAGCCATTATGGGCTCTGGCTGGGTTAACCCTAGTAGTGACGCTGGCTGGGCGGTACTACGAGATGTAGAAGAACGGTAGGATTGGATGGGTACGGCTGTAGCCGAAGAACTCTTTGGAAGACCCTGTTTCATTCGTCCGTCTTCAAACACCATGAAGTGCGAAGACTTAAAAGGAGGGAATGATTCTTGCGGGAAAAGTCGCAAACCTCTGCAGAGTTTAAAGATCTAATCGATTAGCCGTGTCCCGATTCACGGACAATTTGAGCCTCTGGAACTTGGAAGTATTGAAATCTCAACACTAAAACTAATGAATTAATTTGAGGGTTTATGACTTAATAATTTGGGAATGAGATTTTGGTTGGCGGAACCATCTCAATAACTACCAACAATTTGTAGTAATTTGCAAGCAAGTCCATCGTAGTAGGAGAAAATTGGCTTTTCGCAAAATGATGAAACTTAGAGCTCCACAGCCAAAATGCATATAGTGTTAGTAACTTTATTATTGTTATTCTTCATGACTTGCCAGCTTATTCAAAAGCTGACCTACATGGCTGCAACGTCTTATGTTGCGAGGTATTTTCGATCAGGAGTGAGGCTACGCTCGCGCTTAGCGATTGCCCTTTGAGTCGGATGGACTCGCTTTATCTTCTACGCTTCCGCAGCATTAGTAGTTTAATTCTCATGAGTTGGCCTTGAGCCAAATTTATTCTCTTGTAATAAAGACTTTATATGAGAATCGTGTAATAAAATTCAGGTGTGATTGAACTTTGATTACTTCATCGATGTACTGTGAGTACCAGCATGATCTTGGGATGGTACAGACACAGAGATTTGACCGATTTTGGGTCAGGTCGCTACAGAGATGGTATCAGAGCACACGCTGACCGTAGGATCGTAACCCCCAGGATCGGAAAGCCATAGGAAGAGACCATTTACTTTATATCCTTATCATTCCGTAATTCTCCCCTGTTCATTTCTAACTCCTCTCCGATTTCCAACATTCTAGATGGCCGTCGAGTTCACCCCAGTTTTGCTACCGGAGTTTTGCCAGCCCGATGAGACAATGCCCTTCGGAAGGAAGCTGGTTCAGATGGTGAAGAAACTGAAGATTGCTCTGCCATCGATCACCGGGAAGCCAACCAATGCACTTCCGACGGACACCCGCTACAGGATTGAAGTGCATATCTCAGGGAGAACCTTCGGAGGACACACGGAGCCTATTGACTTTGAGTTCACCGACTTCAACTGGATCATCGGAAGGGACATGGCGATCTATCGTGCCCTTGGACATCTCCGAGAGGAGTACAGGGCCGAGCTCGATCCCTCAGACCTCGCCATGGTTTCTCGCAGGGCGAGGAATGGAGATATCATCCGCACCGTGGAGGACGACTCCACTCTCTCTTATATCCAGGACTTGGAGTGTCTCCTCAGGAAACGGGAGATTCAGACTCGCCGTAACTCGAAGGCACATAGGAGGCTTTTATTCCGTGAACTGGAACTGGAGGAGAAGGCACACGCAGACTTCCTTAACCATGAGGAAGAAGTTGCGGACTTCATGGAGACAGTCGACGACCTGAAGATGAAGCTTGCCGCGATAGAGGAAAAGATGGATTTGGGAGAGGACCTTTTTCCTAGTGGAGATGATGGACCACTCGTGAGTAATGATCAGGATTATGAAGGGAGTTCCACTGGAGGAAGCCGCAAGAGGAGGCGCCATAACAGAGGAGATCACACCAGAGGACGCAAGGATTATTGATGAAGACTTTTTAGTCGACCAGCATGTTATTTTTTACTTTTTCGTCGATCAGTTAGGTCGTTATATTTCGATTAGTCATGAGCTTTTGTAATCGAGATGAACCATGTTTGAGTGGAATGAATAAATGATTGGTGTGTTTATGATTGTGCATTCATATGGGTAGTGTTATTTCTCATAGACCATTGTTCTATTCTAATTTTCTCGTCCACTCCAAAACACCAGATGCCTCCGAGACGTGACACTGGTTTTCCGCCGGAGCTCACCCAGCTGCTCCAGCAACAGAATGCTCTTATGCAGCTACTCATCCAGAATCAGAACAACAACACCAACAATCCATCGCCACCACCCCCTGTGGACAACTTGAATCGATTCCTGAGGCTGAATCCGCCACTGTTCTCTAGTAGCACTGAGCCGATTGTGGCTGATGATTGGCTCCGCAAAGTCGGAAGAGAGCTAATCACTGTTGGATGCACTGATGCAGAGAAGGTGCGCTTTGCCGCGAATCAACTTGATGGACCCGCAGCTTCTTGGTGGGAGAACTACACCGCCACTTATCCCATTGGTGCCATCACATGGGATCAATTCCAGCTGGCCTTCCGCACCGCTCATGTTTCAGCTGGAGCCATGAGCCTGAAGAAGCGTGAGTTCCGCAACTTATGCCAGGGGAACCGTACTGTGGCGCAGTACGTGGATGAGTTCAGCAAGCTAGCTCGCTATGCCCCGGATGATGTGGCCACGAGATGCATAAGCAGGAGAAGTTTCTCGAGGACTCAATGACGAGCTGAGTATGCAGCTTATTGTGGCTACCTTCAACAACTACCAGGAGCTGGTAGACAAGGCCACCATACTTGAAGGCAAGCAGCAGCAGATTGAAAGCGCATAGCGGAAGTACAGCCAGGGAAGCACAACTCGGGAGCTCAGCGAAGCGCCGTTATGCACCATACTCGGGAGGGCACACCCATCATAACCATGGAGGCCATAACCATGGAGGAAATGGGAACAACCGCAGCCAGGACAACAAGTCAGGCCATGGCAATGGCAATGGAAATGGTAATGGCAATCAGCACCGTTCTGCCCGGCTCGAAGGATCTGAGCCACATCACCGCTTCAAGTGCCGAAGGCGGGCACTATGCCACCGACTGCCCGGAGACCAAGCGGAGGAATGGAAACGGCAATGGAGGCTCAGCGAAGAAGCCCAATCCGTTCCCTCGTGCTCAGGTGAACCACATTGACGTGGAGGACGTCTATGATCAGCCAGACACCGTGGTTGGTAAGTTTTTTTTAAATTCACGTTCAGTTTTGGTACTCTTTGATTCTGGTGCAACACATTCATTCATATCAAGAGTAGTTGTGGAAAAGTACGGGTTGCCCACTAAAATCCTTAGAAGCCCCCTTCGCGTCAGTTCCGCCGGAGGAGAAATGATGGCAGGCTTAGGCTGTCATGCAACCCTCAACATCGGGAACCATAAATTTCCCGCAGACCTCATAGTGTTGGAAACCCAGACCTTGGATGTAATCCTAGGCATGGATTGGTTGACAAAGTTTGAAGGAACATAGACTATGCCCAGAAGTCTATTCGCTCACCACCCCGGAGCGAAGAGGATCAAGTATGTAGCCAGCACAGCCGGATGAAGAATCAGTGAATTCCCTCACGGGAGTTGTTGGGAGGAAGTGCCGATGGTGCAAGATTTTCCGATGTGTTTCGGAGGAATTACCAGGAATGCCACCGGACAGGGACATTGAATTTCTGATCGAGTTATTGCCCGGCACAGCCCCAATATCCAAGAGACCTTATCGGATGCCACCGAATGAGTTGAAAGAGATCAAGGATCAAATTAATGAGTTATTGGAGAAAGGATACATTTGACCAAGCTCATCACCTTGGGGAGCCCCAGTTCTTTTGGTAGAGAAGAAGGATGGAAGCTTGAGGATGGTTGTGGATTATCGTGCGTTGAACGAAGTAACCATCAAGAACAAGTACCCTCTGCCGATGATTAATGACTTGTTTGATCAGCTAGTAGGAGCCAAGGTATTCTCTAAGATCGATCTTCGATCAGGGTATCATCAGTTGAAGATCCGTGAAAAGGATATACCCAAAACAGCATTCACTACCAGGTATGGTTTATATGAGTATACCGTCATGTCATTTGGATTGACTAATGCTCCTGCATACTTCATGAATTTGATGAACAAGGTGTTTATGGAATATCTGGACAAGTTTGTCGTAGTGTTCATCGATGATATACTGATATTCTCCAAGAGCGAGGAAGAGCATAAGGAACATTTGCGTCTAGTTCTGAAGGAAGTTGGATTCCTCGGACATGTTATTTCAGGAGAAGGAATAGCAGTTGAGCCCGCCAAGGTTGAATCAGTCACCGATTGGCAGTCACCCACCTCAGTCAAGGAAATCCGCAGTTTTCTCGGACTCGCAGGATACTATCGGAGGTTTATTGAGAACTTCTCGAAGATTGCCAAGCCCATGACTGAGCTGTTGAAGAAGGAAGCCAAGTATGTTTGGACCGAGGAATGTGAAGCCAGTTTTCAGGAATTGAAGAAACGGTTGGTCATAGCCCCAGTTCTGATTTTTCCAGACATACACAAGGAATACCAGGTTTATTGTGACGCTTCTCGTCAAGGACTCGGAGGAGTACTAATGCAGGAAGGAAAAGTTGTAGCTTATGCCTCCAGACAGCTACGACCTCATGAGATGAATTATGCCACACATGATTTGGAGTTAGCAGCCGTAGTGCATGCACTCAAGACACAGAGACATTTCCTCATCGGAAACCGTTGTGATGTTTACAGATCACAAGAGCTTGAAGTATATTTTCACGCAGAAGAGTTGAACCTCGAGCGGAGGAGATGGCTAGAGTTGATAAAGGACTACGACATGAGATTGCATTACCACCGGTAAAGCTAATGTTGTAGCGGATGCTTTGAGCCGTAAGAGTTATGTGAATACTCTTACAAAGCAGGAGGATTACCCCAGAGTTAGTCGATGACCTCGGAGATCTCCGTGCGGAGATAGTTCGAGAGGATATGTTGCAACTCTGGAAGTTCAGTCCACTTTGGCCGAAAGGATTCGTGAAGCCCAGAAGTCGGACAAGGAAATCGATGAGATAAAGCAAAAGATGGATGAAGGAAAAACTAAAGGATTCCGTAAGGATGAACACGGAACTATATGGTTCGAGGAGCGTATTTATGTGCCCAATGATCCCGAACTCAGGAAGCTAATTCTTCAGGAGGCTCATGATTCACCGTACTCGATTCACCCGGTAACACCAAGATGTACCTGGATTTGAAGGAAAGTTTCGGTGGGCAGGTATGAAGAAGGATATTGCGAGTGCGTAGCAGTATGCAATGTTTGTCAACGTGTAAAGGCATAACATCAGAAGCCAGCAGGGTTACTTCAACCTTTGCCGATTCGATTGGAAATGGGAGAAACTTGGAATGGATTTCATCACGGGATTACCCGGGACCCGTTCAGGTTACGATTCCATCCGGGTAGTGGTTGATCGTTTGACCAAGGTAGCTCACTTCATTCCGTGAAGACTACCTATACCAGTGCTAAGTTGGCCAAGATATACATGACCAGGATCGTATGTGCGCATGGAGTTCCGAGGAAAATCATGTCGATAGAGGAACACAGTTTACCTCAAAGTTTTGGAAGCGTTGCATGAAACTTTGGGTGCGAGGCTGGAATTGAAGAGCTTTTCATCCATGCAGAGATGGGCGGACCGAGAGAGTCAACCAGATTCTGGAGGACATGTTGAGAGCTTGTGTACTAGACTATGGGTCTAGCTGGGATGATAATTTGCCGTACGCAGAGTTCTCATACAACAACAATTATCAATCCAGTTTGAAGATGGCCCCTTTCGAAGCTCTATACGGAAGGAGGTGCAGAACACCATTGCTGTGGGATAGTGTTGGAGATCGATCACTTTTCGGTTCCGACCTTATCAGAGATTCCGAAGAGAAAGTCAAGCTGATTCGAGACAGACTCAAGATAGCACAGTCGAGACAGAAGAGTTATGCAGACAGTAAGCGCAAGGAAGTAACATACGAAGTGGGAGACCGAGCATATCTTCGTGTGTCTCCACTTCGTGGGATCAAGAGGTTTGGTGTCAAAGGAAAGTTAGCACCCCGAATCATTGGCCCCTACAAAATCCTCGAACGTCGTGGAGAAGTTGCTTACAAGTTGGAATTGCCGGAAGGATTGTCCGGAGTTCATGATGTCTTCCATGTTTCTCAGCTGAAGAAGTGTCATGCCGACATGGCCGATATACCGTTGAGAGACACAGTGCCCCTTGAGGCCATACAGCTTGGCAGTGATCCGACCTACAAGGAGAAACCCGTCCGAATTCTCGAGACTGCGAGCAGAGTCACCCGCAGCAAGGTCATCAAATTTTGCAAGGTCTGTGGAGTCACCACACCGAGGAAGAAGCCACACGGGAGCGAAGAAGACCTTCTTGAGATCACCCGCACCTATTTGCTAGCCAACCCGAATCTCGAGGGCGAGATTCATCTTAAATGGTAGGTTTGTAACATCCCAAATTTCCTATTTGGAATGTTTTACAATTATAGCTAAGCATCTATGCATCATGTTTGAATTTGAATGCCATTTGAAGTTTCAGAGGATTTTGAGTTTTGAATTTGAATTCAAACTTTGGCAAGTGGGAATCATTTCAAAAACTATGCCACGATAAATACTTGATCAAAAGTATGAGAGTAGTAAACATGACACTCCAAAAAATATCGAGGAAACAATGCCAAAAGTTTTGAATTCAAATTTGGGTTTTATTTGAATATTGGAAAAAATGGATTTTATAAAGTTTGGATTTTGCCTTTGAAAAATGTTCAAATGATAGGAATATTCCCTGATCATTTTGGTATATATATACCCTATATAAAATATTTATATTTTAAAAGATATCTCTGTTTTTGTTTTATTTAAAAAATAAATTTTAAAAAAAAACCCCCCCAGCGCCACCAGCCCCCAGCCCAGCAGGAAACCACCGGCCAGGCGCAGCCCAGCCCACCTAGCCACCGAGCCGGCCCAGACACCGCAAAGCCACCTCCCCGCACCAAGCCCCTTGGCGCGATCGCCCGACGCACCACCCCCCTCCTCTCTCTCGGCAGGTGGACCCGCCCGTCTTCAACCCCGCCCACGCCACGCGCCGCCGCCGATCGCCAGATCTCCGAGATCCGGATGCCGATCTCCCCGATCGCCCCGATGCCACGCCGATGCCCCGCCTATATAAGCGGGCCCCGCACCCCATTCCCCCTAGCCCCTCGCCGGAACCCTCCTCTCCCCTCACACGAGCTCACGGAGCCAGCCGAGCCACCGCCGCCATTTCCGCCGCCGTCGCCCTACACCCTCCCGACCCCACCGACTCCACAAGACGCCTCCCGAGCTCGTCAGCACCCGCCGAGCCACTCCGCCGCCCTCCCGACGACCGGAGCCGTCGGCACACTCGCCCCCCGCCTGCCGAGCGCCGGTGAGTCACCGAGACCCCCGTCGTCGATCCCCAATCTCTGGCGAGATTAAATCACCCGAAGGTGTATTTTTTAATAAAACCGCCGGTTCGACCGATTTAGTTCGGTCTATTTTAAGTTAGGTTTTATTTTATTTAGCCGCCCGACTCGTTTAACCCTAGGCCCGTTTAGGATATATTACGCTCAGTGCGTAGTTTAGGCCCATTAGGCCCTTTTTCATTTATTTTCGTTTTCTGTTTTAACAGAATAGTTCCTGTTTTGAAAAATTCATATCTTTTATTCTGTTTAATATTTTTGAGTGATTCTTTTTTTGTTGGTTTGAAAATTTTCTATAGTTTCTGTAGAAAATATATTTAGCTATGTTAAAATTAGTTAAAATTGCTTTATTTTAGTTTTAGCCAGAATAGTAAATCTGTTATAACTTGAGTTAGAAAATTATTTTTATATGATTCTTTTGTCCCAACTTTATTTTGACATTGTCAAACCATAGGAATTAATTTGGGTATTTTAGGATTAATAAAAAATAGTTTTAAGCAGAATCTTGTTAATCCTAATTAATTAACTAGCTCCTGTTTTCCTATTATTTTAATTAGTAAATAAATTTATTTTAACATGTGATTGATTATTCTAGGATAGTTTCTGTCACTTTATAGGATGAACTTTTATTTATAATAAATAAAAGATTTATATTATTTTTCTTAATAGAAATTGAATTAGGCCTAATAGGAGTTTCATAATAGATTTTAATTAATTATTTTTGCTCCTAGTTGCTTAATGAAATATTTTCTGTTAAGTTAACCTAAAACCATGATTAGGTTATGATGAGAAAATTTTGTTATATAAAACTATTCTAGTTGTTGCTTGAAGTAGGAAACTTGAGTTGGTTTTCTTTGAGTTTTCCCTTGGGTTTTGATTTGGTTGTTTTGGTGTGTTATGTTGCTTTTGTTATGCTATTGTGTTATGTGATCCTATGCTTTATGCTTATTGTGATTATTGTTTGTCTCGGTAGAGTTTCCGGAGTGCGAAGCTTGCTACTACGAATCTTTAGCTTACGAGGATCATCAGCAAGGCAAGTTTTGATCATGTTATTTTCTATACCTATGTTTTTGTGCATTAGAAATTATCACCACCCCACCATGCATGCAGTAGTTGAAATTTTGAAGTTATTAATCTTGAGTAGTATCATGTGGTAGGATGAACCAATCCCTTGTTACCATGACCCGGGACGAAGTAGTTTTCTTTGCTATGCTCGTGAGCGGGTTTTGGTTGAGTGAAATTCATAAGAAAGATGTGAGAGTCAATGATGATGACAAACCCATGAACTACAATGATCAAGATGGACTTGAAATTCACTCTTTGGGTGGAGGATTTGTTGACGGGCACCTGGAGAACCCAGTGGTTGGCGGGATGCATGGAGAAGTGCCATAACATCTTGCGGAAAGCTTCACCCAGCCACGAAGAGACGGATGGATGCCCCATGACCGAAGCTTACTGTGCAGCCGCAAGCCATTATGGGCTCTGGCTGGGTTAACCCTAGTAGTGACGCTGGCTGGGCGGTACTACGAGATGTAGAAGAACGGTAGGATTGGATGGGTACGGCAGTAGCGAGAAGAACTCTTTGGAAGACCTGTTTCATTGTCCGCCTTCAAACACCATGAAGTGCGAAGACTTAAAAGGAGGGAATGATTCTTGCGGGAAAAGTGCGCAAACCTCTGCAGAGTTTAAAGATCTAATCGATTAGCCGTGTCCCCGGTTACGGACAATTTGAGCCTCTGGAACTTGGAAGTATTCGGAAATCTCAACACTAAAACTAATGAATTAATTTGAGGGGTTTATGACTTAATAATTTGGGAATGAGATTTTGGTTAGCGGAACCATCTCAATAACTACCAACAATTTGTAGTAATTTGCAAGCAAGTCCACTATAGTAGGAGAAAATTGGCTTTTCGCAAAATGATGAAACTTAGAGCTCCACAGCCAAAATGCATATAGTGTTAGTAACTTTATTATTGTTATTCTTCATGACTTGCCAGCTTATTCAAAAGCTGACCTACATGGCTGCAACGTCTTATGTTGCGAGGTATTTTCCGATCAGGAGTGAGGCTACGCTCCGCGCTTGGCGATTGCCCTTTGGAGTCGGATGGACTCGCTTTATCTTCTACGCTTCCGCAGCATTAGTAGTTCAATTCTCATGAGTTGGCCTTGAGCCAAATTTTTTCTCTTGTAATAAAGACTTTATATGAGAATCGTGTAATAAAATTCAGGTGTGATTGAACTTTGATTACTTCATCGATGTACTGTGAGTACCAGCATGATCTTGGGATGGTATAGACATAGAGATTTGACCGATTTTGGGTCAGGTCGCTACACCTTCTTCACTGGGTCCCAACGGTGCTGGGCCCTCAGGACGTCATGCTCCTGTGGGACGGTGAAATTCGCCAAGGGGTCTGGATGCCCAGACTCGCGGCTTCCGCGTCCTCCTTGGCCCATTTGGACCTCTTTCCGCCGTAACCACGGCTTCCGAGGTGGTGGCTCCCAATGTTCGTCTCTTCAAGCCCCTTCATGTACTTACTTTTTTTTGGCTGCTTCGGCCTCGCAAGCCTCCTTGAATATTTGAAACTGCTCTTCCGTGATTGTCGGAGTAGGGTTCCTTCTTGCCGATGATCCTTGCTTTCACTCGAGTTTTCCAGGCGGCCAACGCTTCGCTAAACTTGGTCATGGCGTGCTTTTTTATCTTCTTCATTGCCGGGTCCTCGTCTGGATCTTCATAATCCTTCTCATTCCGGCCCGGGAACAAGAATATCTGGTGAAACTTCTTTAGGAGGGAGCTCCTCATATTTTCTATCTTCTGTAGTTTCTCATCGTTGATGGTGGCGGTTGTCCGTACAATGCAGCCTATTTGATTGCCGTAGCATCGACGCGCTTCCTCGGGCGCCTTTGGCTAAAAAATGCCGTCTTCCACCTCCGTGACCACCAGTCTAGTAGTCCTGAGTTTGTTAGGAAGCCGTTGCCTCTTTGCTTTCAGTTCTACACCGGCTCCGCTCCCCGAGGCAGCACTGATCTCAGTCTCAGCGCCGGTCTTGATGCCGGTCTGAGTCTCGGCTTGATCGAGTCTCAGACACCGGTCTGCGTGTCGGTCTCGATCCCGATGCCACCGGTGGGCCCAGCAACAACATCGGTTGATCGTTGGTAAGGCTAAAATTTTTCGCTGCTGCCGGTGAGCGTCGTCATAATCACCGAACCCTGTCCTTCATCGTTGCTAGCCATGTTTCCTATGATTAAATCTAGTCAATTAATTCTAGACCTAATAAAATGAATAATGACAAAAAAAGGCCTATTGTTTTGCAGGAATGTTGACTCCTTCCTGGTGCAGCAAATCCCGGGCACTCGATATGTCCTAGTTTGTAGCACAAGTCATGCCGAAATTCATGGAAAATTTCGGCATGACCTTTGCTAAAAAGTGGACAAATCGAGAACCTGAAATTTGCCGGAACAGAAATGAATCAACATTCTGGCAAAACATAGGCCACTCAGCATCATTCCCTAGAAATAGTGTTCAAATATCCCTCTTCGACACCGCAACACATGTCCAAATATAAACGAGCAACCACATGTCCAAATTTCACAAGCTAATTCAAAAACAAAGTGTAGAAGAAAATTCATTTAACTACTAATAGAACAAAATTCAGTTAACTTTAGTGCTCTATAATGATGAAAGGAAAAAATTCAGTTAACTACTAATTTCATTCATTTAGGTTATTCATTTAACATCACCTAATTAACCTACTGTAGCACTACTACTAGCAGCACTACTAACCTAATTAACCTAGCAAAACTCTAGTGCCCTAACTGAAAAACCTCTAATTAACATCTACTAGTACCACTATTGCCCTAACCTAATTAACATCTACTAGTATCACTATATACTATACAAGCAACATCTACCCTAATTAAACCCTAATGTCCTAACTAAGTTTTGTTGTAAACCAAATTTTTTGCTCTAAACTAATTTTTGCTCTAACATCTACTACTTAACATCCTTTGCTCTAAACTAAATTTTTTGCTATAAACAAACTTTTTCTCTACTAATTTTTTCTCCAAAATGCAGAGAGAGAGGAGTGGGGGAGGGTGGGGACTTACAGAGAGGGAGAGCGGTGGCGGGAGGTGCTCGTGACGGAGGCGAGGCGGAGAGGCGGGCTCGCAGTGCGAACGGCGGTCCTGGGTGGGCTCGGGCGGCGGTGAGGTGGAGGGCGCCGACGGTGATGTCGAGGGCGGCCTCGGGCAGCGGCGGTGAGGCTGACGGCGGCCTCGGGCGGCGGAGGTGAGGATGACGGCGGCCTCGGGAGGAGACGGTGAGGTTGTGGGCGTCCACGCCGTCAGGAGAAGACGGCGAAGTGGGGCGACGGCAAATTGGGGAGACGGCGGCGAGGGCGAGGGATTTGGGGAAGAAGTGTGGTGGCCGGGGCGGGGGACCGCTGTTTAAGTGAAGCGACAGAAGGCTGCTTTCAGCAGCGCTATAGCTAAGTTAGCTCTGAGCGTTTCTGAAACCCGCTATCTGCTATTCCTTTCTCCTTTTCCCTTTTTCTTTTATTTTTCTTTACATTTTATTTTTCCTTTCTCCTTTTCTATTTCTTTCATTTTCATTTACTTTTATACTTGTTTTCACTTTATTTTATTTCCGTTAGCAGTAGCGCCTTACGTAAGCGCGCCACAGCTAAGGAAAGTAGATAGCGCTGGGCGATATCTGGCGCTACTGCTAGGTTGGGCTAACCATGTGCGCCCAGTTCAAACATAACAACAACGCTTTTTGCTAGTACACGCCATCTTGCTAAAGTCATAGCAGATGGCGCGGTTTATTTACGCACATTGCTACTAAGTAGCAGTAGCGTATGATTTTGTACAACGCTACTGGTAACATTCTGTGTATAAGGTTTTCCCTAGTAGTGGACTTGAGCATTTATTGTCATATTGCTTTGCATGATCGTAAGATAGCTAGCATGATGTTATGTCATTGCTACGCTAGATCATTGCACATCCCGGTACACCGCCGGAAGCATTCATATCGAGTCATATCTTTGTTCTAGATATCGAGTTGTAATATTGAGTTGTAAGTAAATAAAGTGTGATGATCATCATTATAGAGCATTGCCCCATAAAAAAAAGAGGGGCCAAAGAAGCCTAAATAAAAAAAGGGGGCAAAGAAGCCCATCCAAAAAAAGAAAAAAAAAAGAAAAGGGGCAATGTTACTATCCTTTTACCACACTTGTGCTTTAGAGTAGCACCATGTTCTTCATATAGAGAGTCTCCTATGTTATCACTTTCATATACTAGTGGTAATTTTCATTATAGAACTTGGCTTGTATATTCCAACGATGGGCTTCCTCAAATGCCCTAGGTCTTCATGAGCAAGCAAGTTGGATGCACACCCACTTAGTTTTCAATTTGAGCTTTCATACACTTATAGCTCTAGTGCATCCGTTGCATGGCAATCCCTACTCCTCACATTGACATCAATTGATGGGCATCTCCATAGCCCGTTGATTAGCCGCGTTGATGTGAGACTTTCTCCCTTTTGTCTTCTCCACATAACATCCACCATCATATTCTATTCCACCCATAGTGCTATATCCATGGCTCACGCTCATGTATTGTGTGAGAGTTGAAAAAGTTTGAGAATACTAAAGTATGAAACAATTGCTTGGCTGACACCGGGATAGGCATGAGGGGTACCTTGTGTTAAGAAAAGGGAGCATACAAGACTATATGATTTTGTAGGGATAACATTCTGAAGCATTGATATTTTGAAAGGCATGATTGTTTGTTGGGATGCCCTAAGTATTATTGTTTTTTTACGTCAAATGATAGACTATTTCCTTGAATCACTCATGTATTAATATTCATGCCATGATTAGACATATGATCAAGATTATGCTAGGTAGCATTCCACATAAAAAATTATCTTTTTTTATAATTTACCTACTCGAGGACGAGCAGGAATTAAGCTTGGGGATGCTGATACGTCTCCATCGTATCTATAATTTTTGATTGTTCCATGCCAATATTATTCAACTTTCATATACTTTTGGCAACTTTTTATATTATTTTTGGGACTAACATATTGATCCGATTGCCCGATGCAGTTCCTGTTTGTTGCATGTTTTATGTTTCGCAGAAACCTCATATCAAACGGAGTCCAAATGGGATAAAAACGGACGGAGCTTATTTTTGGAATACTTATGATTTTTAGGAAGAAGAATCAACGCGAGACAGTGCCCGAGGGGGCCACGAGGCAGGGGGCGCGCCCCTGACCCTCGTGGGCACCCCGTAAGGCGGTTACTACTCTTCTTTTGCCGCAAGAAAGCTAATTTTCAGAGAAAAATCTGGGCGAAAGTTTGAACCCAATCGGAGTTACAGATCTCCGGATATAAAAGAAACGATGAAAGGGCAGAATCTGGGAGCGCAGAAACAGAGAGAGGCGGAGAGATAGATCCAATCTCGGAGGGGCTCTCGCCCCTCCCACGCCATGGGAGCCAAGGACCAGAGGGGAAACCCTTCTCCCATCTAGGGAGAAGGTCAAGGAAGAAGGAGAAGAAGGGGGGCTCTCCCCCCTTGCTTCGGTGGCGCCGAAACGCTGCCGGGGGCCATCATCATCACCGCGATCTACACCAACACCTCCGCCATCTTCACCAACATCTCCATCACCTTCCCCCATCTATCTACAGCGGTCCACTCTCCCGCAACCCGCTGTACCCTCTACTTGAACATGGTGCTTTATGCTTCATATTATTATCCAATGATGTGTTGCCATCGTATGATGTCTGAGTAGATTTTCATTGTCCTACCAGTGATTGATGAATTGCTATGATTGGTTTAATTTTCTTGTGGTTATGTTGCTATCCTATTGTGCCCTCCGTGTCGCGCAAGCATGAGGGATTCCCGCTGTAGGGTGTTGCAATACGTTCATGATTCGCTTATAGTGGGTTGCTTGAGTGAAAGAAGCATACCAAGTAAGGGGTTTGTGGCGTATGGGATAAAGGGGACTTGATGCTTTAATTCTATGGTTGGGTTTTACCTTAATGATCTTTAGTAGTTGCAGATGCTTGCTAGAGTTCCAATCATAAGTGCATATGATCCAAGAAGAGAAAGTATGTTAGCTTATGCCACTCCCACATAAAACTTGCTATCGGTCTAGTACAGTAGTCAATTGCTTAGGGACAATTTCACAACACCTACCACCACTTTTCCACACTCACTATATTTACTTTATTGCTTCTTTATCTAAACAGCCCCTAGTTTATATTTACGTGTTCTTTATTATCTTGCAAACCTATCCAACAACACCTACAAAGTACTTCTAGTTTCATACTTGTTCTAGGTAAAGCGAACGTCAAGCGTGCGTAGAGTTGTATCGGTGGTCGATAGAACTTGAGGGAATATTTGTTCTACCTTTAGCTCCTCGTTGGGTTCGACACTCTTACTTATCGAAAGAGGCTACAATTGATCCCCTATACTTGTGGGTTGTCACCCAACAACATATATCGTGTGGCAAAGGGAACAGAAGTATGACACGTTGTACAGGTTCGCCTAACCAGCTTCATAGCCTGCTTGGTGGTCGGCACGCCTTGCTAGAGGCCGCTACCAACCATGCAGGTCGGAGGTGATCCGAACTGTGACCAAGCCGACTTGAACCTAAGGGGTCGCGTGCTTAAGGGAAGGAACCTACGAGGTCAGATCCGAGGACACTGGTCGGATGTGATCCGAGTTGTATTCACATTGTGGCCGAGTAGACTTGTGGGCTTTAGGGTCCGTGCGAGGCCCAAGTGTTGACCCGCGACGGATGCCTATATAAAGTGGAGGTGCGGCACACTCATGCGGTTGATCGCTACAACGCTATCACTAGGGTTTGCATGTGCTGCGGATAGCCACCTCCACTCGCTGCCGACTGTGTGATCGGACCTAGCGCTCCGCCGCACGGTGTTCCTCCTGCACGCGCGGATACCGTTAGAGGCGGTGCACTTGCACCTCTCCGGCGAACTTGTACGTGGGATCGAACGACCGGCTGTTCGAGGGAGGTCGGACGAGAGGAGACGATCCACGCGGCCTCAACTCTACTTCCGCTGCACGGCACTGCGCGTCTAGTGGTAACGAACTGTGATCCATCTCCCGTAGCATGTTCCTGTTGTTCTGCGCGTAGGAAAATTTTAATTTGCAGTCGACGCACCCTACTGTAGAACCCAACAGTGGTATCTGTTGGGGATATAACTACTGAGTGTAAACCGCCCAGGAGGGGCCGGTTTATGCTCATCCGTATTGAAGCCCATGAAGATAAAGAGTATGGCGCTCTACCATTGAAGCTTAGAGACCCAGGGCCCAAAGGCGGTTTAGAGCCCATAAACATAAACCGTTATGGGATGTGTAAACTTGTGTTGTAAGTTAGGAAAGGTAGAAACCGAGCCGGACACATGTATGAGCTGGCCTCGGTGTTCTGTAAACCGCCGGGCATCAACCTGTGTATATAAAGGGACGACCCGGCGGCAGTTCAGGGACAAGAGAAAACAACTCGAGAGATAGGTAAAGCAAATTTGCTCCCTGCTCATCGAGACCCCATCAATTCCACCACAACTGGATCGTAGGATTTTACCTTCACCGCAAGGGGCCGAACCAGTATAAACTCCCCGTGTCCTTTGTCCGATTTAAACCCTTTTTGCTAATCTTGTTGCGATGGCTCCACGACTAAGTCCTCTCACTAGGACATCTGACGTGTTAATTCCACGAAAGTTGGCGCCCACCGTGGGGCTATCGCACGATGGTTTTGAGTTCTTAAAGGGCAGCTTTGAAGGACTTAAGGGATACGCGGTTGGCCGGATGACCAAGAGTCGTCGCGGTAAGCTCTTGTGACGCCCTCGATTCAATCGTACACTAATCATGCACGCAAATGTGTACGATCAAGATCAAGAGACTCACGGAAGATATCACAACACAACTCTAAAACATAAATAAGTCATACAAGCATCATAATACAAGCCAGGGGCCTCGAGGGCTCGAATACAAGTGCTCGATCATAGGCGAAGTCGTGGAAGCAACAATATCTGAGTACAGACATAAGTTAAACAAGTTGCCTTAAGAAGGCTAGCACAAACTGGGATACAGATCGAAGAGGCGCAGGCCTCCTGCAGGATCCTCCTAAACTACTCAATGTCGTCGCCAACGGGCTGCTGCGTAGTAGTAGGCACCTCGGGGTAGTAGTCGTCATCGGCGGTGGCGTCGCTCCACAGGCTCCAACGTCTGGTTGCAGCAATCGAGTAGAGATAGGGGAAAAGGGGGAAACAATGCAACCGTGAGTACTCATCCAAAGTACTGCAAGCAAGGAGCTACACTACATATGCATGGATATATGTGTAAAGGGCCATATCGATGGACTGAGCTGCGAGAATGCCGAATAGGAGGGATAGCTAGTCTTATCGAAGACTACGCCTGGTCACCTTCGTCTTGCAACCGTAGAAGAGGGTAGGTTGAAGTCCTCCAAGTAACATCACATAGCAATAATCCTACCCGCAATCCCTCCTCGTATCCCTGAGAGAGAGCGACCACCGGTTGTATCTGGCACTTGGAAGGGTGTGTTTTATTAAGTATCCGGTTCTAGTTGTCATAAGGTCAAGGTACAACTCCAAGTCGTCCTGTTACCGAAGATCACGGCTATTCGAATAGATTAACTTCCCTGCAGGGGTGCACCAACTTACCCAACACGTTTGATCCCATTTGGCCGGACACACTTTCCTGGGTCATGCCCGGCCACGGAAGATCAACACGTCGCAGCCCCACCTAGGCACAACACAGAGGCCAGCACGCCGGTCTAAACCTAAGCGCGCAGGGGTCTGGGCCCATCGCCCTGAGCACACCTGCACGTTGCGTGGGCGGCCGGAAGCAGACCTAGCCTAGTGGCATTCGGTCCAATCCGGCAGCCGCCCGTCGCCGACGTCTCGAAGTGCTTCGGTGATACCACGGCGCCGAGTGCCCATATCTTTCCCACGTAGTTGGTTAGTGCGTATAAGCTCGTAGCCAACTCAGATCAAATACCAAGATCTCGTTAAGCGTGTTAAGTATCCATGAACGCCCGAACAGGCCAGGCCCACCTCTCTCCTAGGCGGTCTCAACCTGCCAATAAACCGCCACAAAGATCCACTCATGGTGCTCCACCAGCCGACCCGACTTTAATCTCCACATGTATCGGTATAAGTATATAGTATATACCCATGATCACCTCCGAGTGATCACGGCCCGATAGTATAGCACGACAGACGGACAAGAATGTAGGGCCACAGATGAAAATACTAGCATCTTATACTAAGCATATAGGATTGCAGGTAAAGGTAACAACAGTAGTAACAAGGACAGGCTATGCATCAGGATAGGTATAACTGAAAGCAGTAACATGCTACACTACTCTAATGCAAGCAGTATAGAGTAGAATAGGCGATATCTGGTGATCAAGGGGGGGGGGCTTGCCTGGTTGCTCTGGCAAGAGAGAGGGGTCGTCGACTCCGTGGTCGAACGGGCAGCAAAGAGCGTCGGTCTCGTAGTCTACCGGAGAGAAGAGGAGAAGAAACAATGAATACCATGTAAGCAGATGCATATCGATGCATGACATGACAAATAACGATGCTAGGCGTGCCCTAACGTGGTATGAGGTGGTACGGTTAAGAAACATCCGGAAAATATCCCGGTGTTTCGTGTTTTCGCAGAGAGTTGCGGAGGAAAGTTGCGGGTTCGATAGGTTAGGGGGGTGTGGCGGACGAACGGACTGCGTATCCGGATTCGTCTCGTCGTTCTGAGCAACTTTCATGTACAAAGTTTTTCCATCCGGGCTACGGATTATTTTATATTAATTTTTAAAGATTTAAGTCATTTTTAGGATTAACAGAATTAATTAGTTTAGAAAATACCATTACGACGTCAGCATGATGTCAGCATGACATCATCGGTCAACGCTGACCGTTGACCAGTCAAACTAGCGGGTGGGTCCCGTCTGTCATTGTCACATTATCCTAATTAACCTATTAATTAATTTAGTTAGTTAATTAGGTTAACTAATGTTTAATTAGATTAATTAAACATGATCAATTAAGTTAATTAATTATCTAATTAATTAATTACTATTTATTTATTTTATTATATTTTTTTTGTTTTCCAGGGTGTGGGCCCCGGCGTTCAGTGGCACAAAGGCCAAACGGGGCAGCCGTTAGCGGGCGAGCCTCGATCCAGCCTTGCAGCAGTCGTCGCCGCTGGGAGTCGCCATGGGCGGCCGGAGTGGCCGGAGCCAGGCGTCGGCGGAGAGGGTTAGCCACAGCGGGGCCAGCAGCTGTTAGAAGCGGCGGAGCGCTGGCAAAGACGACAGAGGAGGGCGGGGCTTGCCGAGGCCGTGTGTGGTGGCGGAGGCAGCGCGCACAGGCCGAGCGGGAGAACAGAGGCGCCATGGGGCGGGCGCAGTGACCAACGGCGATGGTGGCCGGGCGCAGCGTCGCGCCGCACGCCGGTCTGTGGCGAGCACGCACCGTGGGAGGAGAAAACCGGGCGCGGTGAGCAGCGCGAGCAGAGGGCGACGACAGCGGCACCAGAGCAGCGCGGCGGGGGAGGAGGAGAGGGAACCATGACCGTGGCCTCACCGGGGTGGCAGGTCTAAAGCAGTGAGCTCGGGAAGGTCGGGGACAGCGGGACGGCGTCTTGTGGGGGCAGTCTGGCGGGGGAGGGCGAAGCAGTCCGACGGGGGAGGAGCTCCGGACCACGCGGTCCTGACGGCAACGGGGCGCAGCGTCGGGGTCCTCCCCCTCTCGATCCGATCAATCGGGGAGAGAGGGAGGGTGAGATATTTTCGGGGGGGGGGGGGTGGGTGTTTGGGCTAGGGTTTCCTCCCTGGTGGGGGGTTATGGAGGGGAGGTAGCGGGGCGGTTGGGCCGGCCCGTTCGGGCGGCGGAGGCCAGCTGGGCCACTTGGCCCAGAGGGGTCTGTTATTTTTGTTTGTTTTTGTTTTGTTTCTTTTTATTTATTTTCCTTTCTGTTTTATTCAATTTAAAATATTTATGCATTTTCTAAAAATGTGTTTACTTCACCATAATTATCTATGCAATATTTGACACGGTCCGAACATTTTGTTTTAAAGTTTGAAAACTTTGTTTGTTTGCCAAAATTCAAGTTTGAATTGAATCGTTTTGAACTAGCGAGATTAGCGGCGAACGGAGGTGACATGGCGTCATTAGCAGAGGTTACTGTAGCTTGATCATCCGGGCGTCACAGCTCTACATCGACGACGCAGGCTAGGGCCCTGAGGCCGGCTCAATTGAGTACGGGTACCGGGTCCCCTTTGGCGGAATTCACATTTTCATCGGCAAGATCGACGAATCGGGCCCTGAGCCAGACATCTCCACCGACCTCGTCGAGACGGCTCAACGTGCAAGTCCTGCCCGGGTTCAGCCTGCCATGAAGCGTGCGTTCGTAGGATTCATCCATCGTGCGGAATCTGAACCGGTGTCCGACGGTGAGACGGCCGTCTACTCAGATGGCGAGTCATCTACTGGCGAAACCGAGTCTCTGTACCAATTGCAAGACGGCCGTATTGGGGGTTGTTCTGATGGTGACAGTATTCCGGACCCCTTTGAACCGCCGAACCGGGTTGCGATCTTCATGGTCGGTACGCGGCCCACCTTGCAGTCTTCATCTGCAGCAGCAATTGTTTCCATATCGGCAGCCGGGGCAGGAGGCCCTGCGCGCCGGTCGGCTCAAGTTCTTTCCGGTTTGTTGGATGCTTGGACGACTTTGTTGACCACGGCAGTCATCCCGGAGACTCAGGATCAGCATAACGCGAAGGTTACAAAGCTGAAGGATCAGATAACTCAGGCCAAGGAGGACTTGGCGGCTGAGGATGCCAGGATGACGGAAGATCGGGCCGCTTTAGATGCCCAGTCACAGCAGATCTAGGCACAAAATTACCAGCTTATGTTGGATCAGAACGCGTCAAATGAAGTAATGAGGAGGAAGCACCGGTCTCGTCTGCCGCCGGTTTACGAAGGAATGAATCTCTTCAATACACCAGGAGCCGGGCCAAGTAATACGACAACAGTGAACCGGACCGAAGCACCTGGGACAGCACCGGGTCAGCCATGGGTGACGGACCCGCTGACGAACGGATAACCCGCCGCAATACATACCGACACCACCGGGTCATTTCTCTAGGCCTTTGGATAACATGATTGCTGCGACGTCTCGCTTGGCAGCTATTCCGATGGAGGGCGAATCGCTGGCGGCGGTTGAAATGCGACGGGCCAGGGATCTTCTTCAAACCGCTGTGGTGCAGCAGCAGACTTATTCCTACAGCCGAGACAGAATACATTCAACCCCTCGTCCGAGCAAGAGTTACAGCAGGCACATTGATGAACCGGCTGTGTCAAGCAGTGCGCGGCACCGTGACGCCCCTCGAGGGCCTAATCCGGCGCGTGGTGGTTTGAATGCTCAGGATGTGGTAAACAATGGCAGAGCACGATGGGAGGCAGAGTTAGCAGCGCAGTTGGCAGCACGGTATGCAGATCATCAACCCTCTCCGGTTCAACCGACAGCATCAGTTGAACGGGGACTGGCTTTCAGCTCTTGGGAGTGCCGTGTCTTATCCCTGCCCTACGTAAAGTGCGGTTACCCAAGGATTTCAAGGGCCCGCATAAAGTGCCTAATTATACTGCCGATTTACCCCCGGAGGCGTGGGTTGAGAGTTATGAGATGGCAATGGAGATGTTGGATGTAGATGAAGCGGTGTGTGCGAAGTATTTCACCATGATGTTAGACGGAACGGCTCGCACTTGGTTAAAGAGTCTGCCCATTAACTCGATCAGTTCATGGGGCGAGTTGAAAGCCCAGTTTATAGCAAATTTCAAGGATACGTGCAAACAACCCAAGTTGATCATGGATCTGGCTGCTTGTGTTCAAGGAGAAAACGAATCAATGACTCATTGGGTGCGCCGGGTTTCAGAGATCCTGCATTCATCGGACCGTATCAATGCTGATTCGGCAATTATAACATTGGAGGGAAATTGCCGGTTTGAGTCACTGAAGATGAAACTGGGACGGCTCAAGCGTCACTGCAATGACATGGGAACGCTCATGGCAGCTTTGGTTAAGTATGCCGATTCTAATAATACCAAGGATCCCGAGTCTGACGAAGAGAAGCCGAAGAAGAGAAAGAAGAATACCAGCACAAAAGGATAGCATAACCCGTCTGGCCATGGGAATAACGGTAAGCGCAAGGCAGATAATAATTCTGATTTTGTGGCTAACACCAATGTTCAAGGCAATAATCAGCGCCGTAAGGGTAAACCGCCCCCACGTGGCGGAGGATCAGGGATGAATCTGGAGTGTCTGTTGAACCAACCTGGCCCAAAGCACGGAGCGCAAGATAAACCGGCTACGCATTAATGGAAGGATTGCTTCATTATGCGGGAGTTCAAAAATTCAGATCTCTTCCGGTATGATCAGGGACCATCCGGCAGTTCAGGACCCGGGTTTCATGGACCGGGTTATGGTGGAGGTAACTCCGGTTTAGGTTTTCAAGGTAAACAAGGTGGACAGGGCAATCAAGGCAATCAGGGCGACCAAGGTGCTTATAATCAGCAAGGGAATCAGCAACAACAGCAGTCGGGTTACCAGAGCAACCCGAAGCAGTTAAATGGTGGACAGTATCATGTCTTCACTACTAGTCTGTCCAAGCGCGATCAGAAGCTCCATAAAAGGGCAGTAAACTCTGTTGAACCGGCGGTGCCCTGTTATCTGCGCTGGTCTGAACAGCCTATTGTGTGGAGTCGGGAGGATCATCCGCCCCGGGTTAATAATCCTGGTCATCTAGCGTTGGTGGTTGCGCTGCAGGTTGGAGGTTATAAATTCACCAAAGTGCTCATGGATGGAGGGAGCAGTATCAACATCTTGTATTATGAAACCTTCCGGCGTATGGGGTTGACGGATAAGAATCTTAAACCGTCAAACACCGTTTTTCACGGTGTGGTACCTGGTAAATCGGCTTACCCGGTTGGTAAGATAGCTCTGGAGGTGGTTTTTGGAGACGATCACGATTCAAGGTGTGAGACATTGACCTTTGAAGTGGTCAAAATCAGAAGTCCGTACCATGCCCTGTTTGGACGGCCGGTTTATGCTAAATTCATGGTAAGGTTGTGTTATGTTTATCTGCAACTCAAGATGTCGGGTCATAAGGGGACCATCACGGTTCATGGTAGCCGCAAGATTGCTCTGGAATGTGAGGAAGGTGATGCGGCCTATGCTGAGTCGGTTTGCGCGACGGAGGAGTTGAAGTTCTATAAGGACAATGTTGATCCGGCAGATATGACTTCTCTGAAGAAGCCCACTACAGAGCATGATCTGGCTTTGAAGTTTAAATCGGCTAATGAGACTAAGTTGGTTGATTTTGTTCCTGGTGATTCATCCAAGCAGTTTAGCATTAGCGTTAACTTGGATCCGAAATAGGAAAGCGCGCTCATCGAGTTCATCCGTGAGAACCGGGACATCTTTGCATGGAAACCTTCTGACATGCCTGGTGTACCGAGGGAACTCGCTGAGCACACTCTTAATATTGATCCAAAGTTCAAACCGGTCAAACAGTTTCTTCGCTGCTTTAATGAAGAGAGGCGCAAGGCCATTGGTGAAGAGGTAGCCCGCCTATTGGCGGCAGGGTTTATTGTGGAGGTGTTTCACCCTGAGTGGTTGGCTAACCCGGTGTTGGTACTTAAGAAAAACGGCACTTGGCGTATGTGCGTGGATTACACAGATTTCAACAAAGCTTGTCCAGCTGATCCCTTTGCCCTCCCTCGTATTGATCAAATCATTGATTCTACGACGGGTTGTGAGTGTTTGAGTTTCCTGGATGCTTATTCGGGTTACCATCAGATCAAAATGGCAGTTAAGGACCAGGAGAAGACAACTTTTATAACTCCTTTTGGAGCCTTCTGTTATGTATCTATGCCTTTTGGGCTCAAAATTGCTCAGGCGACTTATCAGCAGTGTGTGCAGAATTGCCTTAAAAATCAGATTGGGCGTAAAGTTCATGCTTATGTGGATGATATCGTGGTGAAATCCAGGAAAGCAGAGACACTCATAACTGACTTGCAGGAAACTTTTGATAATCTAAGGGTTTATAAGATGATGCTTAATCTGGCTAAGTGTGTTTTTGGTGTACCGGCTGGCAAGCTCTTGGGTTTTTTGGGGTCCAACAGGGGCATTGAGGCTAATCCGGAAAATATCAAGGCTATCACATCCCTGGCTAAACCGGCGTGTATCAATGACGTTCAAAGACTGGCAGGTCGGATTGCAGCACTGAGCCGGTTTATCAGTCGGTTGGGGGAGAAGGCAATCCCGCTTTATCAGATGATGAAGAAAACAGACAACTTTGTTTGGAGTGATGCTGCTGATGCGGCGTTTGAGGATTTGACGAAGCAGTTGGCCGAACCGCCCGTTCTTGCTACCCCCATTGATAAGGAACCATTGCTGTTATACGTGGCTGCTAATGCCCGGGCTGTCAGCGTGGCTATTGTGGTAGAGCGCAAGGAGGCTGGTAAGGAATATCCGGTTCAACGGCCGGTTTATTATATCAGTGAAGTGCTTATTGAATCCAAACAGAGATATCCCCATTGGCAGAAGCTGGTATATGGAGTGTTTATGGCAAGCCGGAAGCTTAAGCAATACTTTCAAGGCCATCCCATCACTATGGTCAGTTCCGCTCCGTTAGGAGACATCATTCAAAACAAGGAGGCAACTGGCCGGGTTGCTAAGTGGGCTATTGAGCTTGGGCCTCACGGGTTGAAATACATGCCTCGCACAGCTATCAAGTCCCAAGCGCTCGTAGACTTCATCAACGACTGGTCAGAGTTGCAGGCACCGGAGGATAAACCGGATAATACATACTGGACTATTCACTTTGATGGATCCAGACAATTGGAGGGCTCGGGGGCTGGAGTTGTCCTTACTTCCCCTCGAGGTGACAAATTTTGTTATGTTCTCCGCTTAATGTTTCCCTGTACTAACAATGCAGCTGAGTATGAGGCTTTGCTCCACGGTCTGCGGATGGCTAAGGAGATGAACTTAATCTGGGTACGTTTCTTTGGTGACTCCGATTTAGTGGCTCAGCAAGTATCCGGTACGTGGGACTCCAAGGACCCACTCATGGCGGCTTATCGGCGAGAGGTGGACATTATTGCTGGTCATTTCAAAGGTTATCAAGTCGAGCACATTGATCGGCACAAAAATGAAGCGGCAGATGCTTTAAGCCGGCTTGGGTCCCAGCATAAACCGGTGCCGCCTAATGTTTTTCTGGATGTTCTGCATAACCCGTCGGTCAAGGTACCAACAGAGGAGGATCTGGTGATTCCTGACCCGGAGGCTCAACTGGTGGCGGTTCTCCATACTATCCCTGATTGGACATTGCCGTACCTGGCGTACATGAACCGGGGCGAGTTACCAGAGGACGAAGTTTTGGCCAAACAGATAATCCGGCGGTCTAAGTCCATGGCTATTGTCAATGGCGAGTTACACCACTGCAGTGTCTCAAGGGCGTTTCAGCGTTGTGTTTCTTCTGAAGAAGGCTGTGAGATCTTGCGGGAAATCCACGAAGGAGATTGTGATCATCATGCCGGTTCAAAATCCTTGGTGGCTAAGGCTTTCCGGCACGTTTTTTACTGGTTAACAGCTCATGCTGATGCGGAAGATCTGGTCCAAAGGTGTGACGGTTGTCAGAAGTTTGCACGACGAGCTCATGTTCCGGCTCAGGAGTTGAGAATGATTCCAATTACCTGGCCGTTCGCAACCTGGGGGCTGGACATGGTTGGGCCTTTTAAGAGGTCCAAGGATAAGAAGACCCACCTCCTGGTGGTGGTTGATAAATTCACCAAGTGGGTGGAGGCAGAGCCAGTGAGCAAGTGTGATGCGGCCACGGCGGTTCAGTTCATGAAAAAGGTGATCTTCCGGTTTGGTTTTCCGCACAACATTATAATAGATACTGGCATGAATCTCTCCAAGGGATCTATGGAAGAGTTCTGTTAACGTGAGCACATCTGGCTTGATGTGTCGTCGGTCGCCCACCCCCAATCTAATGGTCAAGCGGAGAGAGCTAATCAGGAAATCTTAAAGGGTATCAAGCCCTGGCTCATGGTCCCTTTAAAACGGACACCGGGTTGTTGGGTGGAGGAGTTGCCTTCCGTTCTATGGAGTATCAACACCACCCCAATAGATCTACGGGTTACACACCCTTCTTCATGGTCTATGGAGCAGAAGTAGTTCTCCCAAGTGATATACGTCATGACTCACCCCGAGTGGTAGCTTACGTTAAAGTAGATAATGAAAGAGCACGCCAGGATGCATTGGACCTGTTAGATGAACAACGGGATATTGCGGCAGCTCGCTCGGTGATTTATCAGCAAGACCTGCGGCGTATCACAGCTGCCGGGTTAAAACCAGGACTTTCCAAGAAGGTGACTTGGTGCTCCGGCTTATCCAAGATCAGACTGACATGCATAAGTTGTCTCCACCTTGGGAAGGACCCTTAGTGTTCAGGAAGAATTTGAACAACGGGTCATACTACCTCATCGATGTTCGAGAGCACAAAGACTCACGCAAATGAGAGGAGGAGACTCGCCGGCCATGGAATATAGCTCATCTTCGGCCTTACTATACCTGAGCCACAGGCTCCTACTATGTATATTTTTTTTGACAATGTACATATTATGATCAATAATAAACCGGCATCCTTGCTAAAGCGGGGCCTCTGCCGTTTTTGTCTTATGTCTCTTTGGTTACATGGAGGCTCATGCTTACAAAGCGGAGTTTTTCCAGTAAACCGGCTTATAAAGCCACAACAAAGCTTGGGAACTTCACACCCAAGGGACCAAAGAGAGTTTGTTGCCACGCACAACTCAAACATAGGTACCATTGAGCACAGCTCACAATGTTACTTGGGGGCTCTTTGTGCACAGCAACAAAGAGTTTGAAAGGACCCTTCTAATAGGCTATCAAGCCACGGCTTGGAAGCCTGGTGTATACACCTAAAACCCCGGGTTAACCTGCCTTCATCAAGTAAGCCACTCCGTCCAGGTAATCCTGGTATGACCCGTCGAACATTTGACAAGTCAATCTTATACAAACCCTGAACTTGTCAAAGTTAAAACAACGATTGGTTAATTGGAGGCCCATCTTAAAAGGCTTTGTCAAATGGTTTAACTCAGTGGCCTAGCAGCCCATGAAAAGCCTCGAATTTGGGCCTGGCAGCCCTTGAAAAGCCTCGACTACAAGTTTTTATTTGAGTGTTTTTTGCAATTTTTTTCTTTCCTTTGATAAGGTTTTAAGGTAAACCGGCGTCTATTGACCCGGCCTGACTATAAGTCATCTCATCAGCCCGGTGTTTCTTAACGCGGCGCGGCTTTCAACTATCAGTTGTTAGCACAAAATCAATTATAAACCGGTGTTCTTTAGCCCGGTCTGGCATTAACTATAAGTCGGCAAGATGATCATCCGGTGTTTATCATAACCTGGTGTGGTTTATTATATACCAGCACAGCATGGTGAGAGTTATCAACACTCAGGATTTGGGTTATCACCCTTACTACAAAAAACGATTGGTAAACCAACAATGTGTTTTGAATCGCAGGTATGAGGTATTTTCATATTTCATTATCTTTACAGCCTTGGTTATAAACTCTGGCTTCATATTGGCCATTGTAACCCGTCCGGCGGTAAACCGCCAGGATAAGTTTTCAGTTTATGACATGCAGAAAACAGGATTGCATAACACTGATAAAAATCATAAGCACACATTTTATGACCAAGTGGCAGTCTCAGGAAAGTGATTATACGACATAGCAGACCAAATGTTTCAAGCTATGCACGATGGCATACCAGACCAAGAGTTTTAAACTAGCCTATTACAAGGCGCTTGGACCGCCCAACAAGATAATTGTTTTTTTCTACAGAGTACGGTAAACAAATGGTAAACCGGCGTCCGGACTATAATACCTCTTCGGCTTGATGAGAAGTTTGCGGATCACCTTGCACCGGTTCAACCTCCTCCTCCCCACCCAGTGGCTGGAAGTCAATGCTTGCCCAGTCAATCCCGGTTAAAGCTTGGAAGACAGCTTCGTCACTTATAAGATTGGACTGTTCAACGTCAGGGGCATAAGTGTGCTTACGGATTGGCAGGATAAGATTCTGCACTTCTTTCACAGATGCATCCACCCGTTTGTTGTCCGCATCATAGTTGGACCGATGGACAGACAAGTCAACTTCTTCGGCCAATCTGCTTGCAAGCGGGCGCATCTCCTTTGTCAAGGCTTTGAGGGCTTCATTAGCAAATTCTGACCCGTCTTCTTGTTGGCTAGGATAGCCCTTTTCGATATCTTCCGGATCAAGATCAGCTATCCAAGCTTTGGCCCGAGTCAGTGCAGATAGGCGCCAGCCCTGGCAGCAGATCTCTTTACCTCTTCTATCTGGGCAGGAGTCATAGATAATTTGGCCAATGTATCCTTGATTAAGGTTGGCGGCGGTTTATTGTATGAGGCCGCGCAGATGACTCGTTGAGCACCGGTATACAGTTGTTCTATCAAGGTATAGGTTGCCTTCAACTTCCTACGCATATCCGAGCCCAGATGAGCAACACGACTACCTGCAACGGTTTAAGAATTTGCTGTTAAACCGGCATTTTCAAAGATATTTAAGAACGGCTCTTGCAAAGAGAACTTACCAAATATAGCAGAAGTCATAGCATTGATCTGACGCTTTAACCCAGTTAGCTCTTCCGCCACCGGTTTAAGGGCTGCTTCAGCATCCTCAGCCCGTTTTAACAGAGTGGCCTTCTCAGTCTCCCAAGCCGCCCACTACTAGGGAAAACCCTAGTAGTAGCGCGGGTTTTGAGGCTATCAGCAGCACGAGCACCCGCACTACGAATAAGGCGCTACATCTAACCGTTAGTAGTAGCACTGTCTGTACCCGCGCTACTACTATTGACTATATCAGCAGCACATTTCCCGAACGCGCTACTATTAGTTAGCTGTAGCGATTTCCTGCTCCCGCGCTACTGTTATATCTTCCACCATTTCCCCATTCCGCTTGAAGAACTGCAATTTTTAGATACTAGTTCTACTAGATATCAATTTCATAAACCATTATAGGTACTAGGTAGTACTCCCTCGGTTCCAAATTACCGTCGTGGTTTTAGTTCAAATTTGAACTAAAACCACGACGAGTAATTTGGAACGAGGAAGTACTAGATTACAATTTCATATATACTCAACATGCATCCTCAAGCGGTACAAGGTTACATCGACTACGATCATCATATTTAGTTCTAGATGATATAAATAAGCGATCATCATATGTAGTTCTACATGATATCGACGACGATCATCATATGTAGTTCTAGATGATATAGTCACACATATGTAGTTCTAGATGATATCAACGACAATCATCATCCTCAAGCCTGGGCGGTGGGTGTTCCTGATAGTAATTAGGATGGCCTGTCCAACACGAAGATTCTTGCCAACGAGGAATCTCTTCCACCCAACCGAGTTTAAGTGTGTGCGACAAATGCGTGTCCATGCGGTAAGTACAGGTGGTGTGAAGCCCCTTGCGGTAAGGCGTAGTCCAGCTGAGCCTTCTTCATCAGGCTCGATACCACAACTCACAGATAGGTTCTTTGGCAATTTATGAATAAGAAAAACATATCAATTAATAAATAGCCTCACACATACTCTTGCAAATATATTTCTATTAAGTCTAGATTTCTACACTATCAAAAGACACAGTACTACGCATTTGTACTAATTAATCATGAATTCTACTAAGCATATCGTTGGACTCTACACTAAGCATTTCATCGGATTCACTAAGCATATCATCGGATAATTTGCATTTGTAAGTATAACAATAAAGCATATATATATCATCAAATTACTACAGTCAGTACGTATAAAATACCATTTCATGCCGATCAACCATGGTACTTGTCAGGCGGGTCACGAATGGCACCCCGACAAAGTCATCACGTGGCGGAATTATGTCCCATAGGTTGCACACCTCGTCCTCGCTCAGCCTCATTCTTTGAGCTACGATGGCTTCACGAAGTGGGTCCTCATTATCTTCATCATCTTCGTCATCTGCATCATCTTCGTCATCTTCGTCATCTTCATCATCTTCGTCATCTTCATCATGTTCATCATCTTCCACCAGGTTGAGATAAATGACAGCCAGCTTGGGTCTTTCTGAAGTTGATCAACTCACCACCAGTAAGACGCATGCGGGCGAGGAAACAGGCCCATCCATCTCCTCCAATCTGTGACATATTGCGTCCTTTCTCGACCTCCATAGTGTACGGCCCCCCAGGAGCCTCAAATGTCACAGTGTCTCCTGTTAGCTTGTTGAATTTCAACCTCACATTGCATGGGACGATCTGTGTAAGAAAAGCAAAATGACACAATGCAGTAATGCCAACACTAAAATAAAATAGTTGTTACATTTCATCTAATTTCTTACCGCCGCATGATGAAAACTCGGCTGGAAGTAGATGCGAACAACTTGCCGGTTGCAAGGCTCTTTGGCGCACCTTGACTTACAAATCGACATAGTGGTGGTGGTGGTGGCGCCATTTTCCTAAAGCAATATGAGCAAAGGATTAACGATTAGATGACAAGGTACCACCAACCAAAGCATTTCGATGGCACCTATTGCCTAAGATAATTGATTAAAAAAACAAGTGGCAAATTTATCTAAATTGGCACCTACATTTTGCCAAAAAATAACTTATTACAAAAAAAGCATATACCTATCCATGTACAAAAAAATAACAATAAAATGGTGCATACTAAATCAACTAGCATACTAAATCCACTAGCATACTAAATCAACTAAATGACACAATGTTCTAAATCAAGTAAATCAACTAGCCTACTAAATCAACTAAATCAACTAAATGAAAATGTTCTAAATCAACTAGCCTCCTAAATCAACTGAATCATATCAACTAAATCAAAATGTTGCATATATAACTAGCCTACTAAATCAAAAGGTAGCAGGGAGGAGGGAGAAGGAGGGGCGACTCGAGAAGGGAGTAGAGAGTATGATGGAGGAGGAAGGCGGAACGAGGAGGGGCCGGCTGGCGGCGAGTGGAGGGAGGACGGAGGAGGAAGGCGGAGCGAGGAGGGGCCGGCCAGCGGCGAGTGGAGGGAGGACGGAGGAGGAGGCCGGTACCGAGTCCAGCGAGGAGGATGAGGTGACGGCAGCGCAGATCGGAGTAGGGGCGACGGGGGAGGACCGGCAGCGCGGTGGATTGAGGGGGAGATCGAGTGAGTGTGTGGATCCGTGGATCTGGATTGCGACTAGTTAACTTAGCAGCAGCGGTAATTGCGTAAATGCGCTACTGCTACGACCCGTAGCAGTAGCGCTCTTTGTATTAACGCGCTGCCGCTATACTCGCCTCGGGCGGCGGCGTGGGAATTTTAGCGAGAGCGCGTCTTTGAGTGTGCGTGCTCTTGATAAACTTGTTTCAAAGAGCGAGTTTTGTCATGCAAGGCTATGCTACTTAGCAGCAGCGCCTGATTTTAAAGTGCACTGCTGGTAAGATTCTGTGTATAGGCTTTTCCCTAGTAGTGGCATGCTCGCCTTTGAAGCCATCCTTCAACTGTTCCATGGCGGTTAAAACGCCCTTCAACTCATATTTGGCCTTGGAAGTTTCTGCTTGCTGGGATTTGATATTTTCTTGAAGATCGGCGATTTGGGAATCCTCGTTGCTCAAGTCAGCCTGCAAAAGACATATAATAAAGTTGTTAATGATTTCTCAAAGTCCCAAGCACATAACAAGTTATACACTTGGCAATTGGGGGCAAATGCAGATTGTTTTTTATCAACTAATATTTTAAGTCCCAAGCATACAACAAGTTATATACTTGGCACTTGGGGGCTTATGCATATCGGTTCAATTCAAGGTCATCCCGGGTTTAACAATAAACCGGATTATATTGACAACCGGAATGAATTTTGGAAGTTACGTTACAAAGATATACCGGTTCATCCTAAAGGTATAAACCGGTCTACAAGGGTTATGCAAGCTACATTCAAATATTCTCCCACTATAAGTCCCGGTTCACATTCATATTGATGAACCGGCCCTTGGGGGCTACTAGACTTGGTCATTGAAGCAGCATATAAGGAAACGAAGAAGTTATTCAGAAGAATAAGTGTTTAGCTCATATCGCTCTTTCATCAGATTTACCAAACCGGCTTCATAATCACGACTGGTATACAGCCGGTTTAAAAATCCGGAATGGATGTCTTGAGCATTAAGATGAGCATAGCTTGACAAATCAGTCTTCCACTTGCCCTTTTCCATATCAGCAAATTATTCTTTGGCACTGTGCTATAAAGCGACAGGGTTGCCAGGAGTAGTATGGCCAAAGCCAGTAATCACAACGTCATCCGTTGTGCCTTCAGCTCTCTTATCTGCGTTGGACGGTTTAGCAGAGGCTCTTTGTGGTCTTGGGGGATTAGCAGCTGGACTTGGCGGATCGGCAGCTGGGCTTGGCGGATCAGCATGAGGCCTAGCCGGGTTAACTTCTGGCGGATCAACATAAGTGTCCTGACCTTGTGGCACGGGATCATCCAGAGCAATATCAGCATCTCGATGAGCAGCTTCTGAGGTCCTCTCTGGTTCAAAAGACGGATTATAATCAGTGGGAGCAGTCAGCTTGGCCTTTTTACTGAGTCGGGCTTTGGCACTGCAAATAATGAACAGAGGTTAGTATGATAAACCAGTGCAAGAAAGCAAAACTAAAATTACTATGCTTACCCAGGGACGGTCTTGAGGGGAGGCATCTGTGTGGTTGATGAGTCGCCAGAGGATGAATTGGAAGTGCCCTGATAATTGGAATCAGACGGATTAAGAGGGTATCGGAAGCAACCCGCTTTGGGATAAGATTTATTAGAAGTACAAGAGACCTCTGCACGGCGTTTCCGAACCGGTGTGTCCGGTAAACCAGAGGAGGTAAGTTGTTGGCCACTGTGCCGGGTTGTGCGACGAGCTTCAGGTTGCTGTGTCTTCAAAGAAAAGTGTGGATCCAAAGAAGCAAGAGGATGTGAACGTTTCACTTTCCGGACTGCGCGACGGAGTTTTCGTACTGGCACAAGATCTGAATCGGAAGAAAGGGGAATTACCTCTACATGATCAGCACGGCTGGCTTCCGCATCATCCTGATAATGATCATTGTCAATAAGATGCATGAAAAATGAACCAAGGGAATCAAGTTCTACCTCTGACTCTGAGGCATCAACATCTTCAGCCGGATCAGGGGACTCGGCGGTTCTCTTCTTTGCTGGCTTCTTTGAGGCCTTACTCTTAGCGCGAGGTGCTTCGCCGGTTTGTCTTGAGATTTCCTCTTCCAGAACGGGTCATTGCTCTGCAAAGATAAACAGAAGGTCATCAGAAAAGTTTCAACAAGGGGGCGAATTAAAAGCAGAAAAATACAATTCTTACCGCTGGCGGTTTATTGGAGGCATAAAATGGACGCATCCCAGTCTTGCTGCATTCAGATGTCGGTTCATCCAACATCTTTTTGACAGCTTCAGTAATTTCATCATCAGTTAGCTGAACATCGATATGACGTTGAGGATCTTTCAACTCTCCTGTATGCTCGCACATCAAACTGGGACGCTGGCTTAAGGGCAAGATACTCCATGAAACCCAGCAACGGACAAGATCAATGCCGGTTAAACCATTTGCCATAAAGGCCCGGATCTAAGAAATCTGTGGTGCATACTTGGATCGTTCCTTGGCAGTAAGCCGTTGATGCAATGGGTGTTCATTTCTAAGCCGGTGAGCACGGTAACCCGGCAGAGGATTTTCATCTTCAGGAGCGGTATTCCGGCAGTAAAACCACGTTTGATTCCAGTCCTTAGGATGGCTGTGGTGTTTGGCGTGAGGAACATTGACTTCTTTTCTTTTCTGAATTGATACCCCGCCAAGTTCAATGTTGGGCCGTCCGTAAATTCAGTACGGTGGTTCAAGTGGAAGAAATCTCTGAAAAACTCGACGGTCGGTTCTTCTTACAGGTAAACCTCACAAAATACTTGGAAATTGCAAATATTGGACACAGAGTTCGGTCCAATATCTTGAGGGTGGAGTTGGAAACTAGCAAGTACATCCCGGAAAAACTTTGATCCGGGAGGGCTAAACCCTCGGTCCAAATGATGTACAAAGACAACTGCTTCTCCATCTTGAGGTTCAGGAGGATTTTCAGTACCCGGGGCTCTCCAATGGATGGTTTCTTGTTTTGCTAAAGCGCCCGTCACAACATAGCTGGTAAGCTGCTCTTCCGTAACCCGGGAGGGAGCCCAATTGCAGGAGAAGAACTGTTTGGTCATTTTTGATGAAAAGTTGTAAAAGAAGTTCATACGCCGATTTACGGTTCAAGATTGATATGCATAAACCGGCGCCAGGCCGGGGAAGATCAAATAAGAAAAATATACATATTAAACCGGATACTGATGCTCCGATAGAATGGTGGTTTAAGAGAGGGCTAATGGTACCTGGCGGATTATTAATTTCTACTAGTTAAACCGCCTACAATGGTGCGGGAGGGACAGATCTGAAATTTTCTTAAGTGTTGCACAAACAGGTTTTACAAGTTGATGTAATAATTTCGGATCTACCGCAGTTCTACATAAGGGGAGAAATCTTTAACCTAAAAGTCGCGATAGCAGAAGAGCGCATATGCTTGGACAGGATCTCATGCAGTAAAATGTGGTTTCTGAGGGTGACTAGGGGTGTTGAACTACTACCGCACACCTTTGCTATCAGTTTCAGATCTATTTATGAGATCTAGGAGAGAAAAAGGAAGAACGATGAAGAACACCGATGAACAGCAGAACCCTAATGCAGATCTAATATTTGGAAAGAGGAGTACTTACTGATGCTGCGGGGCAGCGGAGGGGCGTTGCAGTCTACCTGATCAAGAACAAGTTGATGCAGCGGCCTTGTTGATGCAGTGCTCGAAGGACGACGGCGACGGCGGAGCTCGGGCTCTTCAGGGTCGCGAGGAAGAAGAAGAGATGAAGAGGCAAGGGGGAGAATGGAAATGGCCCCCGGTCTTATTTATAAGGGCAAAGAGATAAATGACAGGCGCGAGAATCGAGGAGCCAAAAATCGAATATCTGATACAGCTGTCACCTCGGTCTTCGGGGATTAATTAATAAAGAAGTATTTACAGGTTTTTTATACAGAGATGACATCATGACGATTTGCTGCAATTTTAGAAGATGACGTCATGGCGGTTTTCCAAACTCATATGGAGGAGATGTCATGGCGGTTTACAAGGATCATAGGAGGATGTTCAAGGGATTTTTCTAAGTATTGAAGATTGACATGAACAGGTTCAAATCAATCTGGGGCCTAATGTTGGGGATATAACTACTGAGTGTAAACCGCCCAGGAGGGGCCAGTTTATGCTCATCCGTATTGAAGCCCATGAAGACAAGGAGTATGGTGCTCTACCATTGAAGCTTAGAGACCCAGGGCCCAAAGGTGGTTTAGAGCCCATAAACGTAAACCGGTATGGGATGTGTAAACTTGTGTTGTAAGTTAGGAAAGGTAGAAACCGAGCTGGACACATGTATGAGCCGGCCTCGGTGTTCTGTAAACTGCCAGGCGTCAACCTGTGTATATAAAGGGACGACCCGGCGGCGGTTCAGGGACAAGAGATAACAACTCGAGAGATAGGTAAAGCGAATTCGCTCCCTGCTCATCGAGACCCCATCAATTCCACCACAACTGAATCGTAGGCTTTTACCTTCACCGCAAGGGGCCGAACCAGTATAAACTCCCCGTGTCCTTTGTCTGATTTAACCCCTTTTTGCTAATCTTGTTGCGATGGCTCCACGACTAAGTCCTATCACTAGGACATCTGACGTGTTAATTCCACGATGGTATCAGAGCCTTTGCTATTGGATTTGGATTCAGATCATATGCATATTAGATATGTGGAGGCAGCAGATGAGATCTGTTGTCCTTGATGAGATCGGCTATGTGCACGGTTGATGTGATCAACTGCACATGGGGATCCTTGAGGCGATGTTTTCTGTCAGTCGGGATCGATGAGGTCGTGACACGATCTACCCCTACCGGTCGGTCATCCGCCATAGGTGCTAACAGTGAAACGTAAACCCGAATCGGACTCGCGATGACCGCCGTGTGCGTAGCGCCGTGTATTTTGTACCCGACACACAAACCGGTATAATGCGATTTGATGACCCACAAGTGTAGGGGATCTATCGTAGTCCTTTTGATAAGTAAGAGTGTCGAACCCAACGAGGAGCAGAAGGAAATGATAAGCGGTTTTCAGTAAGGTTTTCTCTGCAAGCACTGAAATTGTAGGTAACAGATAGTTTTGTGATAAGATAAATTGTAACGGGTAACAAGCAATGAAAGTCAATAAAGTGTAGCAAGGTGGCCCAATCCTTTTTGTAGCAAAGGACAAGCCTGGACAATTTATTATAATGAGAAAAGAGCTCCCGAGGACACATGGGAATTATCGTCAAGCTAGTTTTCATCACGCTCATATGATTCATGTTCGGTACTTTGATAATTTGATATGTGGGTGGACTGGTGCTTGGGTACTGCCCTTACTTGGACAAGCATCCCACTTATGATTAACCCGTATTGCAAGCATCCGCAACTACAAAAGAAGTATTAAGGTAAACCTAACCACAGCATTAAACATATGGATCCAAATCAGCCCCTTACGAAGCAACGCATAAACTAGGGTTTAAGCTTCTGTCACTCTAGCAACCCATCATCTACTTATTACTTCCCAATGCCTTCCTCTAGGCCCAAATAATGGTGAAGTGTCATGTAATCGACATTCACATAATACCACTAGAGGAGAGACAACATACATCTCATCAAAATATCGAACGAATACCAAATTCACGTGACTACTAATAGCAAGACTTCACCCATGTCCTCAGGAACAAACGTAACTACTCACAAAGCATATTCATGTTCATAATCAGAGGAGTAATAATATGCATTAAGGATCTGAACATATGATCTTCCACCAAGTAAACCAATTAGCATCAACTACAAGGAGTAATCAACACTACTAGCAACCCATGGGTACCAATTTTGTGGTTTTGATACAAGATTGGATACAAGAGATGGACTAGGGTTTTGAGAGGAGATGGTGTCGGTGAAGATGTTGATGGAGATTGGCCCCCTCCCGATGAGAGGATCGTTGGTGATGACAATGGTGATGATTTCCCCCTCCCGGAGGGAAGTTTCCCCGGCAGAACAGCTCCGTCGGCGCCCTAGATTGGTTCCGCCAAGGTTCCGCCTCGTGGCGGCGGAGTTTCGTCCCGTAAGCTTGCTTCTGAATTTTTCCAGGGTAAAAGCCTTCATATAGCAGAAGATGGGCACCGGAGGGCCACCAGGGGGCCCAGGAGACAGGGGGCACGCCCAGTAGGGGTGGGCGCGCCCCCACCCTCCTGGCCTGGGTGTGGGCCCCCTCTTGTGTTTTCTTCGCTCAATAATTCTTATTAATTCCAAAACTGATTCCCGTGGAGTTTCAGTATTTTTGGAGCTGTGCAGAATAGGTTTCCAATATTTGCTCCTTTTCCAGCCAGAATTCCAGCTGCTGGCATTCCCCCTCTTCATGGTAAACCTTGTAAAATAAGAGAGAATAGCCATAAGTATTGAGATATAATGTGTAATAACATCCCATAATGCAATACATATTGATATAAAAAGCATGATGCAAAATGGATGTATCAACTCCCCCAAGCTTAGACCTCGCTTGTCCTCAAGCGAAAGCCGAAATCAAAAAATATGTCCACATGTTTAGAGATAGAGGTGTCGATAAAAATAAAATACGGACATGGGGCATCATGACCATTCTTATAACAGAAACATAAATAGATTTTATCATATGATTTCTTATGCTTAAGTAACGATCAATTCACAATGTCAAGTATGGTTCAAAAACTTCATTGGGAACTAACAAACTATAATCTCAGTCATTGAAGCAATTGCAATTTATCATAACATCAGAAAGAGTCAAAAATAGAGCTTTTCAGCAAGTCCACATACTCAACTATCGTGTAGTCTTCTACAATTGCTAACACTCATGAAGTACTTGTGGTTATGGAGTTTCAGCCGGACACTGAGAAAGATAGGGGCTTATTGTGTTGCCTCCCAATGTATTCACCTTTAGGTGATGTCAACAATAATAGTTCATGCTAACTTACATCCAATTGGATATATATATCAAGATCTTTCAAACGCGAGGAGCTTGCCAAAGGATAAAATGAAAAAGGGAAAGGTGAAGATCACCTTGACTCAAGCATAAAGTAAAAACATAAAGTAAAAGATAGGCCCTTCGTAGAGGGAAGCAGAGGTTGTCATGTGCGTTTAGGGTTGGATGCACAAAATCTTAATGCAAAAGAACGTCACTTTATATTTCCACTTGTGTATGGACCTTTATTATGCATTCCATTGCCTTTATTACTTCCATAACAAGATCGTATAAAGCTTTTTTCTCTGCACTAATAAGTCATACATATTTAGAGGGAATTTTTATTGCCTGCAACATGAAAACTTACTTGAAGGATCTTACTCAATCCATAGGTAGGTATGGTGGACTCTCATGGCAAAACTGGTTTAAGGATATTTGGAAGCACAAGTAGTATCTCTACTTGCTGCAAGGGATTTGGCTACCATGAGGGGGAAAGGCAAGCTCAGCATGTTGGGAAGATCAATGACAATATACTTTAACTGAGATGTGCGAAAACATAAACCATTACGTTGTCTTCCTTGTCCAACATCAACTCTTTTAGCATGTCATACTTAATGAGTGCTCCCAATCATAAAAGATGTCCACGATAATATATTTGTATGTGAACCTCTCTTTCCTTATTACTTCATATTAATTGCAATGATGACCAAAACTACGTTTGTCAACTCTCAACAACTTTTATGCCTCATACTTTCTATGTGTGAAGTCATTACTATCCATAAGATCAATATGAACTCTTTTATTCTTTTTATTCTTTCTACTTCCTCAAGATCATAGCAAGATAACAAAGCCCTTGACTCAACACTAGTCTTTATTGTAGATAGCTCACGGACTCGATTACATAAAGAGATCACAAAGCAAAAACTCAAAACTACTTGATGTTAAAACTTCAATCTACTAAATCAAGATACTACTAAAAGGATCGAACTAAATAAAACGGTAAAGATAGGAGTGTGATGGTGATACGATACCGGGGCACCTCCCCCAAGCTTGGCAGTTGCCAAGGGGAGTGCCCATACCCATTTAATTATGTCCCCAGAGGTGGTGAAGTAGGAGGTGTTGATGATGTAGGCTTGTCGTTCATCTTCCAAGGCATAGGCTCACCATCATAGAAGGATGATCGAGTCTCCGGGATCCTCAAATCTGCAGCCAAACTCATCCTCTTGAATCTATATTCATACTCACAGTTTTGGTTTTGCAGGTCATAGATCTGGGCTTGGAGGTGCTCGATTTTCTCTTGAAGCTTGAAGATGGTCTCCCCAATGACCTTGGCATCTAGCTTGTGGTTGTTGGTGAACTCCGTGATCATCATCTGGTTGGCGTTGAGTCCACGCTCCACCATCCCTTGGCACTTGAAAACTTGTTGCTCCATGGCTTCGAGCTTTATCTCCACGCTTCCGGTATGCCTTGGTCCCTCCACATCGCGGATGTGCAGCACCCCCTCACGCATCTCAATGGTTTGAGGGTGTTGCAGCACTCCACGAGATAGGGGTTGATAACCCTCTTGAAAAACGTGTCCTTGGGAGCACTTGGAGACGTCATGATGCTCTAGATCTGTAACAGAAACAGCTCGAAACAAAAACAGAGGATATTTGCGTGATACGGTGGTCAAAGCCTTCGGGAGATTATACAATGAATTTTTACCGACCAAAATACGTAATGTGCAAGAAAACGGAGTCCGGGAGGCACACGAGGTGGCCACGAGACAGGGGGCGCGCCCAGGAAGGGTGGGCGCGCCCTCCACCCTCGTGGAGGCCTCGTGCCCTTCCCGGACTACTTCTTTCTTTCCAATATTCTTAAATATTCCAAAATGGATAAAAATTGCCATTAGAATTGTTTTGGAGTCGGTTTACTTACCGTACCACATACCTAATCCTTTTCAGAGTCTGAAACATTCTGGAAAGTGTCCCTTATGTATTCCTCCGGGGTTACGGTTTCAATAATATTAGTTTCAACATTGATAGGATTACCTGAGATATAATGTTTAATTCTTTGACCATTCACCACCCTCGGACTTGTGCCTTCGAAGTTGTTGATTTTTATGGCACCGGAACGATAGACCTCCTCGATAACGTAAGGACCTTCCCATTTAGAGAGAAATTTTCCTGCAAAAAATCTTAAACGAGAGTTGAATAATAACACATAATCACCTACGTTAAACTCATGCTTTTGTATCCTTTTGTCATGCCAGCGTTTAACTTTTTCTTTGAATAGCTTGGCATTCTCATAGGCTTGGGTTCTCCATTCATCAAGTGAGCTAATATCAAATAACCTCTTCTCACCGGCAAGTTTGAAGTCATAGTTGAGATCTTTAATAGCCCAATACGCTTTATGTTCAAGTTCTAGAGGTAAATGACATGCTTTTCCATAAACCATCTTATACGGAGACATACCCATAGGATTTTTGTAAGCAGTTCTATAGGCCCATAATGCATCATCAAGTTTTTTGGACCAATTCTTTCTAGATCTATTCACAGTCTTTTGCAAAATTAATTTGAGCTCTCTATTGCTCAACTCTACTTGACCACTAGACTGCGGATGATAAGGAGATGTGATTCTATGATTAACATCATACTTACCAAGCATCTTACGGAAAGCACCATGAATAAAATGTGAACCACCATCAGTCATAAGATATCTAGGGACTCCAAACCTCGGAAAAATAACTTCTTTAAGCATTTTAATAGAAGTGTTATGATCAGCACTACTAGTTGGAATAGCTTCTACCCACTTAGTAACGTAATCAACAACAACTAAAATATGTGTATAACCATTAGAGGTAGGAAAAGGTCCCATATAATCAAAGCCCCAAACATCAAACGGTTCAATAACAAGAGAATAATTCATAGGCATTTCTTGACGTCTACTAATATTACCAATTCTTTGACATTCATCACAAGATAAGACAAACTTACGAGCATCTTTGAAGAGAGTAGGCCAATAAAAACCAGATTGCAATACCTTATGTGCAGTTCTATCTCCAGCGTGGTGTCCTCCATATGATTCAGAGTGACACTTGCGTAGGATCTGTTCCTGTTCATGCTCAGGTACACAACGTCTAATAACACCATCTACTCCTTCTTTATAAAGGTGTGGGTCATCCCAGAAGTAATGTCTTAAATCATAAAATAACTTTTTCTTTTGCTGGTATGTGAAACTAGGTGGTATAAATTTAGCAACAATGTAATTAGCATAATCAGCATACCAAGGAGCAGTACGAGAAGCATTAACGACCGCTAATTCTTCATCAAGAAAGCTATCATCAATAGGTAGTGGGTCATCAAGAACATTCTCTAACCTAGACAAGTTGTCTGCAACGGGGTTCTCATCTCCCTTTCTATCAATAATATGCAAATCAAATTCTTGGAGCAAGAGAACCCATCTAATGAGTGTAGGCTTAGCATCAGTGTGAATAGTAACTTTGAATCAACAATGTAAGGTCTAAACTTATCACATGCAAACACAACTGCTAAGAATTCTTTTTCATTAGTAGCATAATTTCTCTGGGCAATATGAAGAGTCTTACTAGCATACTGGATAACATTCAATTTCTTATCAACTCTTTGCCCTAGAACAACACCTACAGCATAATCACTAGCATCACACATAATTTCAAAGGGTAAATTCCAATTAGATGGCTGAACAATAGGTGCAGTGATCAAAGCTTTCTTAAGTATTTCAAATGCTTCTACACAATCATCATCAAAGAAAAAAGGAATATCTTTTTGCAATAAATTAGTCAGAGGCCTAGAGATCTTAGAAAAGTCCTTAATGAACCTCCTATAAAAACCGGCATGACCAAGGAAACTTCTTATACCTTTTATGTCCTTGGGACATGGCATCTTCTCAATAGCATCAACTTTAGCTTTATCAACTTCAATACCTCTCTCGGAAATCTTATGCCCCAAAACAATACCTTCATTAACCATAAAGTGGCACTTTTCCCAATTCAAGACGAGACTAGTGTCTTCACATCTCTGCAAAACTCGATCAAGGTTGCTCAAGCAATCATCAAAATAGGATCCATAGATGGAGAAATCATCCATGAATACCTCACAAATCTTTCCACAAAAGTCAGAGAATATAGCCAGCATACATCTTTGAAAGGTAGCAGGTGCATTACATAAACCAAAAGGCATACGTCTATAAGCAAAAGTACCGAAAGGGCAAGTAATAGTAGTTTTTGATTAATCCTTCGCTGACACGGGTATTTGAGAGAAACCAGAATAACCATCTAGAAAGCAGAAATGTGTGTGTTTGGATAGTCTTTCTAGCATTTGATCAATAAAAGGTAAAGGGTAATGATCTTTCTTAGTAGCTTTATTTAATTTATGGAAATCAATTACCATCCTATAACCTGTAATAATTCTTTGCGGGATCAATTCATCTTTATCATTAGGAACAACGGTAATACCTCCCTTTTTAGGAACACAATGGACATGGCTTACCCAATCACTATCAGCAACGGGATAAATTATACCTGCCTCAAGGAGCTTTAGTATCTCCTTTCTTACCACTTCTTTCATCTTAGGATTCAATCGTCGTTGAGGATCTCTGACTGGTTTGGCACCTTCCTCCAAATTAATTTTGTGTTGGCATAACGTGGGACTAATGCCCTTGAGATCACCCAGAGTATATCCAATAGCAGCACGGTGCTTCTTCAGAGTTTTCAATAATCTTTCTTCTTCTTGCTCTGAAAGGTTAGCACTAGTAATAACATGATATATTTTCTTTTCATCAAGATAAGCATACTGAAGATTATCAAGTAATGGTTTGAGTTCAAACACGGGCTCACCCTTGGGTGGAGGGGGATCCCCTATAATTTCAACGGGTAGGTTGTGTTTCAGAAGAGGTTCTTGTTGAAGGAACACTTCATCTATTTCCCTTCTTTCCTTCATAAACATATCATTTTCATGGTCTAGCAAATATTGTTCTAACGGATCGGTAGGAGGCACGACGATAGAAGCAAGACCAATAATCTCATCCTTACTAGGTGATTCTCTATCACGAGGTTGTCTACGAAACATAGCAAAATTAAACTCATGAGACACATCCTCTAAGCCAATTGTAATAGTATCCTTTTCATAATCAATCCTAGCATTAACAGTATTCAAGAAGGGTCTACCAAAAATAATGGGACAAAAGTCATCTTGTGGGGAACTAAGAACGAGAAAATCAGCAGGATATTTAACCTTCCCACACAAGACTTCAACATCTCTAACAATCCCAATTGGTGAAATAGTATCTCTATTGGAAAGCTTGATAGTAACATCAATATCTTCCAATTCAACTGGTGCAATATCATGCATAATTTCTTTATATAAGTCATAGGGTATTGCACTAGCACTAGCACCCATATCACATAAGCCATGATAACAATGATCTCCTATTTTAACAGAAATAACAAGCATGCCTACTACAGGTCTATGTATCTTAGCATCTGGTTAGCAATATTAGCAGTCTCACCACAAAAATAAATAACATGCCCATCTAAATCATCATCCAAGAGATCATTAACCATAGAAATACTAGGTTCAACTTTGATTTTCTCAGGAGGTGTATAAGTCCTAGTATTACTCTTACGAACAACAGTCGAAGGCTTAGCATGATCCTTTATCCTAACAGGAAAAGGAGGTTTCTCAACATAAGTAGTAGGAACAATAGGATCACTATAAGTGGCAGTCTTTTCTTCAACTGTAATAGGTGCAACTACTTTTACTTCAACGGGAGGATTATATTTAAACCACTTCTCCTTATGGAGATCAACGTGAGTAGCAAAAGATTCACAGAAAGAAGCTACTATCTCAGAGTCAAGTCCATATTTAGCGCTAAATCCACGAAAGGCATCGGTATCCATAAAAGATTTAACACAATCAAACTTAGGTGTCATACCTGACTCCTTACCATCGTCGGAACCCCAATCTTCAGAGTTGCATTTAATTCTTTCCAATAAATCCCATTTGAATTCAATAGTCTTCAGCATATAAGAACCAGCACAGGAAGTATCGAGCATGTTGCGATCATTGGGAGAAAGACGAGCATAAATTTTTTGCATAATCATTTCTCTTGAGAGCTCATGATTGCGGCATGAATGTAACATTGACTTAAGCCTCCCCCAAGCTTGAGCGATGCTTTATCCTTCGCGAGGCCAGAAATTATATATGTAATTACGATCACGATGAACAAGATGCATAGGATAGAACTTCTGGTGAAATTCCAACTTCAATCGTTTATAATTCCAAGATCCCGTATCATCACATAGCCTATACCATGTCAATGCATCTCCCTTAAAAGATAAAGGGAAGACCTTCCTTTTGAAAACATCATCGGGAATACCTGCAAGCTTAAATAATCCACATAATTCATCCACAAAGATAAGGTGTAAATCGGGATGCAATGTTCCATCTCCTGCAAAGGGATTAGCTAGCAGTTTCTCTATCATACCCGAAGGAATCTCAAAGTAAATATTTTCAGTAGGTTCAGTAGGTTGAGGAGCAACTCTTTGCTCTTCTGGTTGGGGTGAAGATACCCCGAACAAGCCCCTCAAAGGATTAGTTTCCATAGTAACAAGTGACAGAAAATTTCAGCACAATATATAAATGTTTTCTTACCAAGTTCCACTCACCAAAAGCGCTACACTCCCCGGCAACGGCGCCAGAAAAGAGTCTTGATGACCCACAAGTGTAGGGGATCTATCGTAGTCCTTTCGATAAGTAAGAGTATCAAACCCAACGAGGAGCAGAAGGAAATGATAAGCGGTTTTCAGTAAGGTTTTCTCTGCAAGCACTGAAATTGTAGGTAACAGATAGTTTTGTGATAAGATAAATTGTAACGGGTAACAAGCAATGAAAGTAAATAAAGTGCAGAAAGGTGGCCCAATCCTTTTTGTAGCAAAGGACAAGCCTGGACAATTTCTTATAATGAGAAAAGAGCTCCCGAGGACACATGGGAATTATCGTCAAGCTAGTTTTCATCACGCTCATATGATTCGCGTTTGGTACTTTGATAATTTGATATGTGGGTGGACCGGTTCTTGGGTACTGCCCTTACTTGGACAAGCATCCCACTTATGATTAACCCCTATTGCAAGCATCCGCAACTACAAAATAAGTATTAAGGTAAACCTAACCACATTATTAAACATATGGATCCAAATCAGCCCCTTACGAAGCAATGCATAAACTAGGGTTTAAGCTTCTGTCACTCTAGCAACCCATCATCTACTTATTACTTCCCAATGCCTTCCTCTAGGCCCAAATAATGGTGAAGTGTCATGTAGTCGACGTTCACATAACACCACTAGAGGAGAGACAACATACATCTCATCAAAATATCGAACGAATACCAAATTCACATGATTACTAATAGCAAGACTTCACCCATGTCCTCAGGAACAAACGTAACTACTCACAAAGCATATTCATGTTCATAATTAGAGGAGTAATAATATGCATTAAGGATCTGAACATATGATCTTCCACCAAGTAAACCAATTAGCATCAACTACAAGGAGTAATCAACACTACTAGCAACCCACAGGTACCAATTTGTGGTTTTGATACAAGATTGGATACAAGAGATGAACTAGGGTTTTGAGAGGAGATGGTGCTGGTGAAGATGTTCATGGAGATTGACCCCCTCCCGATGAGAGGATCATTGGTGATGACGATGGTGATGATTTCCCCCTCCCGGAGGGAAGTTTCCCCGGCAGAACAGCTCCGCCGGAGTCCTAGATTGGTTCCGCCAAGGTTCCGCCTCATGGCGGCAGAGTTTCGTCCCGTAAGCTTGCTTCTGATTTTTTCCAGGGTAAAACCCTTCATATAGCAGAAGATGGGCACCGGAGGGCCACCAGGGGGCCCAGGAGACAGGGGCACGCCCAGTAGGGGTGGGCGCGCCCCCCACCCTCCTGGCCAGGGTGTGGGCCCCCTCTTGTGTTTTCTTCACTCAATAATTCTTATTAATTCCAAAATTGACTTCCGTGGAGTTTCAGGATTTTGGGAGCTGTGCATAATAGGTTTCCAATATTTGCTCCTTTTCCAGCCAGAATTACAGCTGCCGGCATTCCCCCTCTTCATGGTAAACCTTGTAAAAAAAGAGAGAATAGCCATAAGTATTGAGATATAATGTGTAATAACATCCCATAATGCAATAAATATTGATATAAAAGCATGATGCAAAATGGACGTATCACGATTCTATGCATAACTTTGTTTTGCAGGTTTGATGTGAATAGTATGGCTCATGTGTATGTGATGCATGTGTGTAATTTATACATGGCCTGCATGTCATGTTTGTCAGCCGGCAGGAGCCAAAGTGTTGTCATTATATTGTATAACGACCTGCGTGTCGACTTGTGACTCTATGTAAAATTCATTACTAGTTGTAGTAGTTGGATAATAGATATCTGGTTGGTGGCTTGGCGTCCCGGCGTGACAAACAAGATGGAGTTCCTAGATGGTTATCGGAGTCGGAGCCAACCTGGAAGAACGTCCATGAAGGAGCCATACTATTTCACAATATGTGTTTATTTGTGATTGTTATGCCTCTTTGTTTCTATGCATGTTAGAATGGTAGAAAGATCCCTCATGAATATCAAGTAAACTACCATTCCCAATGTTGCACCTTCGCACGTCAAGTACGTCTAGTAGTGGGCTCATAAAATTGGGGTGCTGCTAGGTGTCCTTGAACTGAAGGGTTCGTGTCGGACACGGACATGCACTGCGTCAGGTTAGCTTGACAAGGCTATCAAAACGGTTTTGGGCCTTGTGGCAAAGAAGGTTGGGAGCCGGGTATGAGATACCTTCCCGACCGACAGGAGTCGCATAGAGATACGATTAGCAAGGAGTTGCTTACCGGATAGGTATGTTGGCTAGCAGTGATGCTAAAGCTCACTAATCGCATGCGCTAGTCGGATCCTGAATCACAGAGAGTTTGCAGAGGGATGTTGACTTTAGTGGGAGTATTTCTGTTTAGGCTTGAATTACTCTACATAAACACATTGCTTAGTGATTGCATATTTTCTGTTGTAGATCAATGGCACCACCTGCTCAACCCAACTTTGCATTAAAATCAATTCTGGAAAAGGATAAACTGAATGGAACAAACTTTACCACCTGGTATAGAAATCTGACAATTGTTCTCAAGCATGATAAAAAGGAACATGTTCTAGAGGATCCACTTCCAGAGGAACCTGCCGATAATGCTAGTGCCACAACTAAGAATGCCTACCAGAAACTCGTTGAGGAATCAACGGAGATCAGTTGTCTCATGCTGGCTTGTATGGAGCCCGATTTGCAACAACGTTTCGAAAATGTTGAGGCTTACGATATGATCGAGAGTCTCAAGAGAATGTTTCAGACACAGGCTAGGACCGAAAGGTTCAACATATGGTGATCCTTGATGGATTGCAAGCTGAAGGAAGGTGATCCACTGAGCCCACATGTGATCAAGATGATTGGATATGTGCAAGCTTTGGGTCGTTTGGGATTCCCGCTCTTCGATGAGCTGGCTACTGATGCAGTTCTGGGTTCTCTTCCGCCCAGCTATGGGACATTCATCTCGAACTATCATATGCATGGCATGGATAAGAAGCTCACTGAATTGCATGGGATGCTCAAAGTGGCAGAGCAGGACATTAAGAAAGGCACGCATCAAGTGTTGATGGTGCAGAAATCGGCTAAGTTCAAGAAGAGTTGGTCCAAGAAAAAGGCTAAGGCAAAGGGCACGGAGATGGTAACCTCCACCGCTGCACCGAAGTCTGGACTGGACTCGAAGACCGTTTGCTATCACTGCAAGGAGACCGGCCACTAAAAGAGGAATTGTAGCAAGTGGCTTGCAGAGCATGGCAAGAAGGCTGGAAATGCTTCTTCAAGCAAAGGTACACTTGTTGCTCTTGGGTATTTGATACCGGATCATTTGTTCATATTTGCAACTCGATGCAGGGGCTGGTAAGAACTAGGCATGTGGCACAAGGGGAGATTGACATCAGGGTCGGCAACAAAGCAAGAGTTGCTGCGTTGGAGGTCGGCACGATGCAGATCCAGCTTCCTTCCGGATTCATTATGGAATTGAATAATTGTTATTACATTCCTGCACTTAGTCAGAACATTATTTCTGCCTCATGTTTGCTGAGTCAAGGTTATGAATTCAATTTAAAGGACAACGATTGTTTGATATTTTTGAATGGTATGTTCCACGGCTATGCACCCATTGTTGATGGGCTATTTATATTGAATCTAGAACAGGAACCGGTCTATAACGTGAATGTCAAGAGGCATAAGCCTAATGAGATAAATCCGACATACTTCTGGCATTGCCGGCTTGGACACATTAGTCTGAAACGCATGAAGAAGCTCCACGATGATGGGCTCCTAACTTCGTCCGACTTTGAGTCGTTCGAGACATGTGAATCGTGCTTGCTTCGCAAGATGACTAAGTCTCCTTTTTCAAAGAGTTGCGAGAGCGCGTCCGAGCTATTGGAACTTATACATAGTGATGTGTGTGGTCCAATGAGCACAACTGCCAGATGTGGCTATCAGTACTTCGTGACTTTTACCAATGACTTGAGTAGATATGGATATATCTATTTGACGAGGCATGATACGTCTCCGTCGTATCTACTTTTCCAAACACTTTTGCCCATGTTTTGGACTCTAACTTGTATGATTTGAATGGAACTAACCCGGACTGACGTTGTTTTCAGCAGAATTGCCATGATGTTGTTTTATGTGCAGAAAACAAAAGTTCTCGGAATGACCTTAAACTCCACGGAATATCTTAAAATAAATAATAAAAATTCCTCGCCAAAGATGAAGACCAGGGGGCCCACACCCTGTCCACAAGGGTGGGGGCGCGCCCCTCCCCCCTGGGCGCCCCCCCCTACCTCATGGGCCCCCTGGATGCCCTCCGACGCCAACTCCAACTCCATATATTGGCTTTCGGGGAGAAAAAAACGGAGAGAAAGTTTCATCGCGTTTTACGATACGGAGCCGCCGCCAAGCCCTAATCTCTCTCGGGAGGGCTGATCTGGAGTCCGCTCGGGCTCGAGAGGGGATTTGTCATGTCGTCATCATCAACCATCCTGCATCACCAATTTCATGATGCTCACCGCCGTGCGTGAGTAATTGCAGTGTAGGCTTGCTGGACGGTGATGGGTTGGATGAGATTTATCATGTAATCGAGTTAGTTTTGTTAGGGTTTGATCCCTAGTATCCACTATGTTCTGAGATTGATGTTGCTATGACTTTGCTATGCTTAATGCTTGTCACTAGGGCCCGAGTGCCATGATTTCAGATCTGAACCTATTATGTTTTCATGAATATATGTGTGTTCTTGATCCTATCTTGCAAGTCTATAGTCACCTACTATGTGTTATAATCCGGCAACCCCAAAGTGACAATAATCGGGACCACTACCGGTGATGACCATAGTTTGAGGAGTTCATGTATTCACTATGTGCTAATGCTTTGTTCCGGTTCTCTATTAAAAGGAGGCCTTAATATCCCTTAGTTTCCAATAGGACCCCGCTGCCACGGGAGGGTAGGACAAAAGATGCCATGCAAGTTCTTTTCCATAAGCACGTATGACTATTTACGGAATACATGCCTACATTACATTGATGAACTGGAGCTAGTTCTGTGTCACCCTATGTTATGACTGTTACATGATGAACCACATCCGCATAATTATCCATCATCGATCCGGTGCCTCACGAGTTTTCCATATCTGGTTTCTCTTATTTACTTTTCCGTTGCTATGTTACAATCACTACAAAAGTACCAAAACATTACTTTTGATGTCTTTACTTTTGTTACCGTTACCACCACTATCATATTACTTTGCTACTAAACACTTTGCTGCAGATATTAAGTTTCAGGTGTGGTTGAATTGACAACTCAGCTGCTAATACTTGAGAATATTCTTTGGCTCCCCTTGTGTCGAATCAACAAATTTGGGTTGAATACTCTACCCTCGAAAACTGTTGCGATCCCCTATACTTGTGGGTTATCAAGACCCTTTTCTGGCGCCGTTGTCGGGGAGCATAGCTCTATTCTTTGAGTCACTTGGGATTTATATCTGCTGGACACTATGAAGAACTTGAAAGACGCTAAGACAACTATTTATCCCTCAACTACGAGGGGAGGTAAGGAACTGCCATCTAGCTCTGCACTTGATTCACCTTCTGTTATGAGTAAGCTAGCAACACCTAAACATGCTTCTGCTATTCGTTCCGATATGTCGCATGTTATTGATGATGCCACTTCTACTATGCATGATACTTATGATGAAACTACTTCTATGCTTGATACTACTGTGCCTCTTGGTGAATTTCTAGGTCTAGAGAAAGAGAAATTATTGAAACTGAACATGATGATGTTAGTAATGATGATAATATGCCTGCTATTCCTGAGGGTTATCTTTTTAATGTTGAATCTACTGAAGCTATTCTTGCTTGCCAGGATAGTCTTGAACGTAAGAGGTTGCTAGTTAAATGGAGTAAAGAATCTTTTAGAGGTAGGACGAGACCCGACCCTGCTTTTGCTACTTCACCTATCTGTGTTCCCGGTCAGGATTATTACGATTTTTCTGTTGATCCAGATATAATTACTTTGGTTGAGTCTGATCCTTTTTATGGCTATGAATCTGAAACTATTGTGGCACATCTTCGTAAGTTAGATGATATAGCTGCCCTGTTTACTAATAATGAGAGATCGCGCTACCTTTATTTACTCAAAATATTTCCGTTCTCATTAAAGGGTGATGCTAAGATATGGTTTAATTCTCTTGATCCTGGTTGTGTGCAAAGTCCCCAGGATATGATTTATTACTTCTTTGCTAAATATTCCCCTGCTCATAAGAAACAAGCTGCTTTGAGGGATATATATAATTTTGTGCAAATTGAAGAAGAGAGTCTCACACAAGCTTGGGGGAAGCTTCTCAAGTTACTTAATGCTTTGCCTGATCATCCTCTTAAGAAACCTGAAATACTTGATATCTTTTATAATGGACTAACCGATGCTTCCAGAGATTACGGATAGTTGTGCTGGTTCTCTTTTCAGGAAAGAACACGGATGAAGCTGAAATTTTATTGAATAATATGTTGACAAATGAAAATAATTGGGCACCTCTGAGCCAACTCCCGAGCCAACTCCCGAGCCAGCTCTGAGCCAATTCATCGAGCCAATTCCTAAACCAACTCCAAGAAGAGAGGTGTTCTATTTCTCAGTCCCGAAGATATGCAAGAGGCAAAGAAATCTATGAAAGAAAAAGGTATTAAAGCTGAAGATGTTAAGAATTTACCTCCTATTGAAGAAATACATGGTCTTCATTCACCGCCTGTTGAAGAAGTATATGATCTCAATTACTTATTTACTGAAGAACCTCCCGATATCCCGACACAGGTAGTAAAGGTAAATTCTCTCTATAGATATGATAAAGCTGAAGTCCCTCCTACTAAAATTGCTAGTCAGTGCTTGGATGAGTTTGATGACTTTATGTTTAAGCAAGATGACTTTAATGCTTATTTTGGTAGACAATTAAAACAGAATACCTTTATGATTAAATGCTTGAGTGATTATATGGCTAATATTAGAGGTGAACTTAAACTTGTTAGCAAACATGCTTCTATGGTTACCACTCAAGTAGAACAAGTACTTAAAGCTCAGAAAGAAGTGCTTGATGAAATGAATAGTAAGAAAAATGATTATGCTGTTAGAGTGGCTACTAGAACTGGTAGAATGACTCAGGAACCTTTGTATCCTGAAGGCCACCCTAAGAGAATCGAGCAAGATTCTCAGAGAAATAATGTTGATGTGCCTAGTTCTTTTAAAAGGAAGAAAAAGAAAAATGATAGAACTTTGCAAACTTCTAGTGAACCTATTGCTGAAACACCTGATAATCCAAATGATATCTCTATGTCTGATGCTGAAACACAATCTAGTAATGAACATGAAACTAGTGAAAATGTTAATGATAATGTTCATGATGATGCTCAACCTAGTAATGATAATGATGTAGAAGTTGAGCCTGCCGTTGATCTTGATAACCCACAATCAAAGAATCAACGTTATGATAAAAGAGACTTCGTTGCTAGGAAACATAGTAAAGAAAGTGAGCCATGGGTTCAGAAACCCATGCCTTTTCCTCCCAAACCATCCAAGAAAAAGGATGATGAGGATTTTGAGCGCTTTGCTGAAATGATTAGACCTATCTTTTTGCGTATGCGATTAACTGATGTGCTCAAAACAAATCCTTATGCTAAGTATATGAAAGATATTGTTACAAATAAAAGAAAGATACCTGAAGCTGAAATTTCCACCATGCTTGCTAATTATACTTTTAAGGGTGGAATACCAAAGAAACTTGGAGATCCAGGAGTACCTAATATACCATGCTCCATTAAAAGAAATTATGTTAAAACTGCTTTATGTGATCTTGGAGCCGGTGTTAGTGTTATGCCTCTCTATTTATATCGTAGACTTGACTTGAATAAGTTGACACCTACTGAAATATCTTTGCAAATGGCTGATAAATCAACTGCTATACCTGTCGGTATTTGTGAGGATGTGCCTGTTGTGGTTGCAAACGTTACTATTTTAACGGACTTTGTTATTCTTGATATTCCCGAGGATGATAGTATGTCTATTATTCTTGGAAGACCTTTCCTTAATACTGCAGGGGCTGTTATTGATTGCAACAAAGGCAATGTCACTTTTCATGTTAATGGTAATGAGCACACGGTACACTTTCCAAGGAAACAACCTCAAGTTTATAGTATCAACTCTATTGGAAAAATTCCATCGATTATATTTGGAGGTTTTGAATTTCCTCTCCCTACTGTCAAGAAGAAATATGATATACTTATTATTGGGGATGTCCATATCCCCGTTGAGGTAACATAGTGTTATTCGAAATTTCTCCGGTTCCATGATTATCGGAATGAGTTTGTTAACAAGACTTGATCAACCTTGTTAGTGGATTCCTTTTGATGAGCATGAGATGGATGAAACTAGAAGCACAACCTTCTGTACCTTCTTTATATTCTCTGTTATTTAGTAAAAATAAAGTAAAATAGTATTTTTCTGTCTGTCTCCCGACTTATCCGTGCAATATAAAAATATCCCGAAAATAAAAGTTCTCAGAATGCCATGCCAATTTAATATGATTTTTTCGGGAATATTTGAGGATTTACTATGCAAAAAATACAGCGGGGGGAGCTGCCACCTGGCCACGAGGGTGGAGGGCGCGCCCTACCCCCTGGGCGCGCCCCCTGCCTCGTGGGCCCACGGTGGCCCTCCTCCACTTATCCCTGCACCCATCTTCTTCCTCTTTCTCACACAAACCCGAAAAACCAACTCCAGCTCGTGTTCCAGCAACTTTTGCTGCGATTTTCGATCTCCTTGCTCAAAGCACCTCTCGCAAAACTGCTTGGGGAGATTGTTCCTTGGTATGTGACTCCTCCATTGGTCCAATTAGTTTTTGTTCTAGTGCTCTATTCATTGCAAATTTGTGCTGCATAGGTGACCATGTTCTTGAGCTTGCATGTCAAATTTATATGGTTCCAAGTAGCCCTAATGCTTGATATATGCTCTAGGCACTTGTATGAGTAGTTGCTATCAGTTTTATTGAAGTTGGTTCACTTTTGTTTGAAGTTACTAAAAATTTCAGAATTATTTTCAGAGAAAACAATATGCTTAGGAGGATGTTCCAAGGTGGTTCTTCAAGGAAGCAAGGTCCCAGGCTTGCAATGCGTGATGCTGATGAGGAACCACCAAGAGACGCTCCCGTGAGGCCCTGTGAATGGCCTTCGGAAAATTTTATGAATCAAGTGGGAATTAAAGAAGAATTCTACGCATATTTGCGTAATGCCGGTCTTGAGGACTTTGAAGCTGGTAAATGCCCCCAGTATCGTTACCTCACAAGTTCATTTGTGGGGAGGTTTGATTTTTCATCTTCGCGTAATTCTCCTTCAGTCATGTTTGACCTTTATGACAAATCTTATACCATGGACTTAGAAGATTTCACTCTTGCATGCAAACTTCCATCTTGGGTTAGTATCAGGGATCCCCCTAAATCTGAATATAGAGACTTTCTTGCTAGAATAACTATGGGGGAATCTAGAGATATAGCGCGGGCCACTATAGGGAGCATTCGCTTTCCTGCTATACATTATTTTGCTCTCTTCATTGGTAGATGCATAAATGCTAAGGATGAAGCATGTCACATGTGTGCCCCTGATCTCAGCATTCTCAGAAGCGCTGTGTTAGGGGACCAAACTTATCATATGGGAGCCATTGTAGCTCGTAGGTTGCATCTTAATAGACGTAACGGAGATTTCTTTGGAGGAATGTATGCAACCCGCTTAGCTAATTTTCTTGATGTAGACATTCATGAGGGTGATATAGAGTTACCCCCTTCTTATTTAGATCTTGATTCTATGTTTTCTCACCAGTTCATTGAGAGGACTGGACCACCTTTCCAGTATCGACTAATCTTTAACAAACGGCATGTGGTCCGTGTTGCTCTTCCTGCTCCTACCTTCTTTGATTTTCAGGCGAGAGGAAAATATATTATTACCAGAGAGGAGGCAGATGAATATGAGAGGAGAGCGGAGGCAGCTCGACGCCATGCTGCAATTCAGGAGGCGATAGCAGCTGCATCGCAGTACGACCCCAGCTACACCTATGGGTATCAGCCAGGCTATCCCTGGCAATAGACCAACTTAGGCCAAAAGCCTAAGCTTGGGGGAGTACGTATTTCTCACCGACATTACATTTATGTTCACACACACTCATTGCTAGATGTCGGTGCTCATACTCTTTCACTGTAATATCCATGCTAGTTTATTTTCTTTTTCGTGCCTTCTTCTTGTGTGTTTAATAAACCTTAGAAAAAAAACAAAAAAAATTAATTAGTCTACTCTCCATGCTTGTAGTAATAATTAAAAAGAAAACCCAAAAAAAAAATATTTCCCGTTCTTCTTTTGCTTGTTGGGAGCTTTCCCGTGTAAATAGTTTTTATTTCTTTTCCTTTCTTTGGGGGTCGAGAAGACCATCTTGAAAATGCTTAGTGGCTCTCATATGCATGATCGTTAATTTAACTTAGAGCCCATATTACTTGTCTTCTCTCTTGAGTTGAATGCTTGCAGATTCCAGCTTAGTCCAATGCACGTGCACTCTTATTATTATTCACACTGTTCGGTCGTGCAAGTGAAAGGCCATAATGATGATATATGATGTACTTATTGGGATGAGAAAAGCTAGTATGAACTCGACCTCTCTTGTTTTTGTAAATATGATGATTCATCGTTCCTGATTCAGCTATTATGAAGTAAACATATTTGCAATGACATTTAGAGATTATAGTTGCTTGTGCCATGCTTGATTAGCTATGATTATAATGGTTTACCTTGCGTGCCAACATGCTATTGAGATGATTATGATGTGGTATGATGGGATGGTATCCTCCTTTAAATGAATTGAGTGACTCGACTTGGCACATGTTTACGCATGTAGTTGAATCAAATCAACATAGCCTTCATGATATTTATGTTCATGGTGGATTATATCCTACTCATGCTTATATTCGGTGTAAATTAATTTTAATGCATGTTTATGACTGTTGTCGCTCTCTCAATTGGTCGCTTCCCAGTCTTTTGCTAGCCTTCACCTGTACTAAGCGGGAATACTGCTTGTGCATCCAAAATCCTTAAACCCCAAAGTTGTTCCATATGAGTCCACTATACCTTCCTATATGCGGTATCTACTTGCCGTTCCTAGTAAATTTGTATGTGCCAAACTCCAAACCTTCAAATGAAATTCTGTTTTGTATGCTCGAGCAGCTCATGTGCAACTAGAGCTGCCTATATCTTCCATGCTAGGTGGGTTATTCTCAAGAGGAGTGGACTCCGCTCCTCATTCACGAGAAAGGGCCGGTAACCGGGATGCCCAGTCCCATGATCCAAAAAGATGAAAGCAAATCAAAATAATTAAACAAAACTCCCCTTGGGACCCGTTGAATGTTGGAGGCACTCGTTGTTTCAAGCAAGCCATGGATTGATGCTTGTGGAGGAGGGGGAGTATAAACCTTTACCATTCTTTTTGGGAACTGCCTATAATGCATGTAGTATGGAAGATACAGCCATCTCATAGTTGTTGCGTTGATAGTGAAAGTATGCCGCTCAAAATATAATTTATCTCTATTTCAAAATTGATCTCTGGCACCTCTACAAATCCCTGCTTCCCTCTGCGAAGGGCCTATCTATTTACTTTTATGTTGAGACATCACCCTTCTTATTAAAAAGCACCCGCTGGAGAGCACACTGTCATTTGCATTCATTATGATTGGTTTATATTGGGTATGACTTGACTGGATCTCTTTTACCATGAATTACAATGTTTAGTCGGTCCTTGATCTTTAAAGGTGCTCTGCATTTATGTTTTGCGGTCTCAGAAAGGGCTAGCGAGATACCATTTCGTTATATCATGTTATGATTATTTTGAGAAAGTGTTGTCATCCGAGTTTTATTATTATGGCTCGCTAGCTGATTATATTATTGATATGAGTAATTGTGAGACCTACGTGTTATTGTGAGTATGGTTAGTTCATAATAATTGCTGAAACTTGAATGCTGGCTTTTCATGTTTACAACAACAAGAGCAAACAGAGTTTGTAAAAGTTTTTCTTTTCTCTTTCAGTTTGTCAACTGAATTGCTTGAGGACAAGCAAGGGTTTAAGCTTGGGGGAGTTGATACGTCTCCGTCAGATCTACTTTTCCAAACACTTTTGCCCTTGTTTTGGACTCTAACTTGTATGATTTGAATGGAACTAACCCGGATCGACGCTGTTTTCATTGAGAATTGCCATGATGTTGTTTTATGTGCAGAAAACAAAAGTTCTCGGAATGACCTGAAACTCCATGGAATATCTTAGAATAAATAATAAAAATCCTCGCCAAAGATGAAGACCATGGGGCCCACACCCTGTCCACAAGGGTGGGGGCGCGCCCCGGGCGCGCCCCTACCTCGTGGGCCCCTCGATGCCCTCCGACGCCAACTCCAACTCCATATATTGGCTTTGGGAGAAAAAATCGAGAGAAAGTTTCATCGCGTTTTACGATCACGGAGCCGCCGCTAAGCCCTAATCTCTCTCGGGAGGGATGATCTCGAGTCCGCTTGGGGCTCGGAGAGGGGATTCGTCGCCGTCGTCATCATCAACCATCCTCCATCACCAATTTCATGATGATCACCGCCGTGCGTGAGTAATTACATCGTAGGCTTGCTGGACGGTGATGGGTTGGATGAGATTTATCATGTAATCGAGTTAGTTTTGTTAGGGTTTGATCCCTAGTATCCACTATGTTCTGAGATTGATGTTGCTATGACTTTGCTATGCTTAATGCTTGTCACTAGGGCCCGAGTGCCATGATTTCAGATCTGAACCTATTATGTTTTCATGAATATATGTGTGTTCTTGATCCTATCTTGCAAGTCTATAGTCACCTACTATGTGTTATGATCCGCAACCCCAAGTGACAATAATCGGACCACTCCGGTGATGACCATAGTTTGAGGAGTTCATGTATTCACTATGTGCTAATGCTTTGTTCGGTTCTCTATTAAAAGGAGGCCTTAATATCCCTTAGTTTCAATAGGACCCGCTGCCACGGAGGGTAGGACAAAAGATGCCATGCAAGTTCTTTTCCATAAGCACGTATGACTATTTACGGAATACATGCCTACATTACATTGATGAACTGGAGCTAGTTCTGTGTCACCTATGTTATGATGTTACATGATGAACCACATCCGCATAATTATCCATCACGATCCGGTGCCTCACGAGTTTTCCATATCTTGGTTCTCGCTTATTTACTTTTTCGTTACTCTTGTTACAATCACTACAAAATACCAAAAACATTACTTTTGTTGTCTTTACTTTTGTTACCGTTACCACCACTATCATATTACTTTGCTACTAAACACTTTGCTGCAGATATTAAGTTTCCAGGTGTGGTTGAATTGACAACTCAGCTGCTAATACTTGAGAATATTCTTTGGCTCCACTTGTGTCGAATCAACAAATTTGGGTTGAATACTCTACCCTCGAAAACTGTTGCGATCCCCTATACTTGTGGGTTATCAAGGCACAAGTCGGAAACTTTTGAAAAGTTCAAAGAGTTTCAGAACGAGGTTGAGAATTAGCTCGGCAAGATGTGACGCCCGGGTAATCAAGCTACAGTAACCCTCTGGTACTGATGCCATGTCACCACGATTACCATTGTTAATCTCGTGTTAGTTCGAAACCGTTTCAAATTCAAATTCAAAATCTAGTCAAACGGTAAAAGTTTTGAGAAAGTCAAATCTAAAATGTTCAAGGTGTAGCAAATAAATCATAGATGCTTATGGTGGTGGATCCAAATTAACATACAATGTTTAAGTGCATTAGATAATAGGAACAGTCGCTGAAACAATAATTTAAACATCTCTTAAATAATTAAATTATTAAAAACTACTTCTTATAACTACAAGAATAATTGTGGCAGTGGTATAAATACTATTAGTGATTTAGGTGCTAACTATATGTTTTACAAAACTAAAACAATTAGGGTAATAAAATTAAAACAGAAAAAAGAAATAAAAATAAAAACAAAACAAAACAAAACAAAAGAAGCACCCCCCCGCGCTGGGCCAACCGGCCCAGCCGGCCACTTCGCCTCTGGCCTACGAGGCCACCTCCCCCGAACCCTAACCCTCACCCGATCCCCACTCCCCCCCACTCTCCCCACACTCCCTCGATCCAAATCGGGATCGAGGCAACCATGCCCCCGACCCCGACAATATCGCCCCGACGCACGCCGCCGTCCTCGGCGCCCCTCACCGGAGCACCACCACCATCGCCCTGCTGTCTCGCCATCCCGCTACCCCATCGGTCGCCCCGAGCCTGCCGCCCGTCGCTGTTGCCACTGCCCCGCCTGACGCCGTCGCCGTGCTCGCCCCGGTCGTCGTCGTCTCCACCACCGCCGCCCGAAGGCCTCCCTGTCCCCGGACCAGCACGCCGTCGCTAATCATCGTCGTCGCCCGGAGCTTCTCCGCCTCGTCCTCCTTGTCTCCTCCTCGACGGCGACGCGTCCCCGTCCTCCTCCCCAAAGGCTCCACCGAGCCTCGCCGCCCCCCTGCTCACCAACGCGGGTGAGAACCCCGTCGCTTCCCGCCTCTACCCCTGCACCTGAGTGGCCTCGTTCACGCCCCCGCCATGCTCGCAAGTGAGCATCGCCGCCCCCCTTTTCCCCGTCCGACCCGCGGCTCACCTGTGTTCCGACCGTCACCATGCTCCCCGCGCCGCGTCCCGTGGTCGCCACGCCCGATCAGCGCCCCGCGCGCTTCCACGCCTCCAAGACTGTTGCCCGACCGGCCGCCGCGTTGGCCAAGCCACGCCTGGCTACACTGCCTCGCCGCGCCTTCGGTCGCGCCGTGGCATTGTTGCTTGCCCGCCACGCCCTACCGTGGCCCGCCTCCCCTCTACTTTGCGTGGGCGCCACCCGGCCGCCTCTTTGTCTTTGGTGGCAGCAAGGCAGTGCTGCCGCCTGTTCGCCCAATTAACGGGTGGCAACCGCACCCTGCACCCAACGCCGCTAAGGCTCTCACTGAGCCTTTGACATGGGGGCCCCGCCCAGAACGTTTTTTTAAAGGAATTAATAAAAATATAATAGTAAGTAAATAATAATAATTAATAATAATAATAATAATAAAACTATTAATTAAATAATAAAACAATTAATTAACTTAATTAAACCTGATTAGGTTAGCCTAATTAATTAACCAACCTAACTAATCTGTTAATTAAACTAATTAACTTAGTTAATTAGCTAATTAATTAGTATGACAGTGGGGCCCACCCTCCCTAATTAATTTTGATTAGTTAATTAATCTGATTAATTAAAATGTGTCCTTGACGGTGGGACCCATTGGTCGAGTTGACCATCAACCTGTTGATCGCCGATGTCAACATGACATCATCTCGATGTCATTAATTCATTTTCAATTAATTAAATAATTAATGAAATCCCGAAATTAATAAGATCTTTAGAAAATCATATCTTTTAATCCGTAACTCGGATTAAAATATTTTCAACATGAAAGTTGCTCGAACGACGAGACGAATCCGGATCGAGTCTGTTCGTCCGCCACACACCCCTAACATATCAAACTCGCAACTTTCCCCTCGGCTCCTCGCTCGAAAACGCTAAACACCGGGATATTTTCCGGATGTTTCCCCCTTCACCAGTATCACCTCATACCGCGTTAGAACACGTCTAGCTCGCTGTTATCCTGTTATGCACTTGCTTGCTATGTATTTACTGTTTCTCCCCCCTCTTCTCTTCGGTAGACCCCGTGACGATGATGATGCCCCAGTTCGACTACGGAGTTGACGACCCCTCTCTCTTGCCAGAGCAACCAGGCAAGCCCCCCTTTTGATCACCAGATATCGCCTACTCTTCTCTATACTGCTTGCATTAGAGTAGTGTAGCATGTTACTGCTTTCAGTTAATCCTATCTTTGCGGCATAGCCTGTCCTTGCTACTACTGTTGTTACCTTTACCTGCTATCCTACTGCTTAGTATAGGATGCTAGTGTTCCATCAGTGGCCCTACATTCTTGTCCGTCTGCCATGCTATACTACTGGGTGAAGGAAATATGCCCTAGAGGCAATAATAAAGTTATTATTTATTTCCTTATTTCATGATAAATGTTTATTATTCATGCTAGAATTGTATTAACCGGAAACATGATACATGTGTGAATACATAGACAAACATATAGTCACTAGTATGCCTCTACTTGACTAGCTCATTAATCAAAGATGGTTATGTTTCCTAACCATAGACATGTGTTGTTATTTGATTAATGGGATCACATCATTAGGAGAATGATGTGATTGACATGACCCATTCCGTTAGCCTAGCACTTGATCGTTTAGTATATTGCTATTCCTTTCTTCATGACCTATACATGTTCCTCGTAACTATGAGATTATGCAACTCCGTTTACGGAGGAACACTTTGGGTGCTACCAAACGTCACAACGTAACTGGGTGATTATAAAGGAGTACTACAGGTGTCTCCAAAGGTACATGTTGGGTTGGCGTATTTCGAGATTAGGTTTTGTCACTCCGATTGTCGGAGAGGTATCTCTGGCCCTCTCGGTAATGCACATCACTATAAGCCTTGCAAGCAATGTAGCTAATGAGTTAGTTACGGAATGATGCATTACGGAACGAGTAAAGAGACTTGCGTAACGAGATTGAACTAGGTATTGGATACCGACGATCGAATCTCGGGCAAGTAACATACCGATGACAAAGGGAACAACGTATGTTGTTATGCGGTTTGACCGATAAAGATCTTCGTAGAATATGTAGGAGCCAATATGGGCATCCAGGTCCGCTATTGGTTATTGACCGAGAATAGTTCTAGGTCATGTCTACATAGTTCTCGAACCCGTAGGGTCCGCACGCTAAGGTTTCATGACAATTATATTATGAGTTTATGAGTTTTGATGTACCGAAGGAGTTCGGAGTCCCGGATGAGATCGGGGACATGACGAGGAGCCTCGAAATGGTCGAGACGTAAAGATCGATATATTGGACGACTATATTCGAGTTCGGAAAGGTTCGAATGATTCGGTATTTTTTGAGTACCGGAGAGTTACGGGAATTCGCCGGGAGAAGTATTGGGCCTTATTGGGCCCTGCGGGAAAGAGAGAGGGCTGCCTAGGGCAGGCCGCGCGCCCAAGGCCTAGTCCGAATTGGACTAGGGGAGGCCGCACCCTTCTTCTCTTCCCCTTCCTTCTCTCCTACTCCTACTAGGAAAGGAGGAGTCCTACTCCGGTGGGAGTAGGACTCCCCCCTGGTCGCCTCCTCCTTGGCCGGCCACCTCCTCCTTGCTCCTTGATATACGGGGCAGGGGGCACCCCATGGGACACAAGTTGATCTACGGATCGTTCCTTAGCCGTGTGCGGTGCCCCCTCCACCATATTCCACCGGTCATATCGTCGCAGAGCTTAGGCGAAGCCTGCGCGGAGAAGTCATATCGTCGCGGAGCTTAGGCGAAGCCCTGCGTCGGTGGAGCATCATCATCGCCACCACGCCGTCGTCTTGTGGAACTCATCCCGACACTTTGCTGGATCGAGTCCGGGATCGTCATCGAGCTGAACGTGTGCAGAACTCGGAGGTGCCGTCGTTCGGTGCTTGGATCGGTCGGATCGTGAAGACGCACGACTACATCAACAGCGTTGTTATAACGCTTCGCTTTCGGTCTCACGAGGGTGCGTGGACGGACACTCTCCCTCTCGTTGCTATGCCATCACCATGGTCTGTGTGTGCGAGGAATTTTTTGAAATTACTACGTTTCCCAATGATGGCATCCGAGCCTGGTTTTATGCGTTGATGTCATATGCACGAGTAGAACACAAGTGAGTTGTGGGCGATATAAGTCATACTGCTTACCAGCATGTCATACTTTGGTTGGCGGTATTGTGAGATGAAGCGCCCGGACCGACATTACGTGTACGCTTACGCGAGACTGGTTTCACCGCTTGAGCACTAGTTGCTTAAAGGTGACCGGCGGGTGTCGGTTTCTCTCACTTTAGTTGAACCGAGTGTGGCTCGCCGGTCCTTGCGAAGGTTAAAACAGCACCAACTTGACAAACTATCGTTGTGGTTTTGATGCGTAGGTAAGAACGGTTCTTGCTCAGCCCGTAGCAGCCACGTAAAACTTGCAACAACAAAATAGAGGACGTCTAACTTGTTTTTGCAGGGCATGTTGTGATGTGATGTGGTCAAGGCGTGATGCTATATTTTATTGTATGAGATGATCATGTTTTGTAACCGAGTTATCGGCATGGCTGGAAGGAGCCATATGGTTGTCGCTTTATTGTATGAAATGCAAAAGCCATGTAATTGCTTTACTTTATCACTAAGCAGTAGCGATAGTCGTAGAAGCAATAGTTGGCGAGGCGACAACGATGCTACGATGGAGATCAAGGTGTCGCGCGGTGGCGATGGTGATCATGGCGGATTGCTTGGCGATGGAGATCACAAGCACAAGATGATGATGACCATATCATATCACTTATATTGATTGCATGTGATGTTTATCCTTTATGCATCTTATCTTGCTTTGATTGACGGTAGCATTATAAGATGATCTCTCACTAAAATTATCAAGAAGTGTTCTCCCCGAGTATGCACCGCTGCGAAAGTTCTTCGTGCTGAGACACCACGTGATGATCGGGTGTGATAGGCTCTACGTTCAAATACAACGGGTGCAAAACAGTTGCACACGCGAATACTCAAGTTAAACTTGACGAGCCTAGCATATAACAGATATGGCCTCGAACACGGAGACCGAAGGTCGAACGTGAATCATATAGTAGATATGATCAACATAGTGATGTTCACCATTGAAACTACTCCATCTCACGTGATGATCGGACATGGTTTAGTTGATTTGGATCACGTAATCACTTAGATGACTAGAGAGATGTCTATCTAAGTGGGAGTTCTTAAGTAATATGATTAATTGAACTTTAATTTAATGGGAAGAGTGGGGTAGTATCTTCATTAGCCGGAAGGAATTAGTCTCCACTAGCGTAATTCGAAGAACGAACAAGAAAAGGCGTCTTTAGGTAGGAGGATGGATGGATGTGGTCCAATGGCTAAAGCTCTGCCCGACTTCTTGTAGTAGCGATCTCGAGAGGAACCTTAACCCCGGGTTAGGCCGGGTGGGATGGTATACTTTTTTTTCCGCCACAAGTGGGAACTCAGTCCTTGGTAAGACACAAGGGGGGAAGGAAGATCTTCACTCATTCATTAAGTAAGTGCCTCATGAACTTAGTCCTGGTAGTTTTTTGCAAATTATGTTGTAGATCAATAGCTCGCGTTGTTGCTTCCCTATGTTTTTATATGTGTTTCTAGAGAAAATTATATTGAAAAATGTTAGTAGCAATGATGCGGATTGGATCCGTGATCTGAGGTTTATCCTCATTGCTGCACAGAAGAATTATGTCCTTAATGCACCGCTAGGTGACAGACCTATTGCAGGAGCAGATGCGACGTTATGAGCGTTTGGCTAGCTCAATATGAGCGATCTGAGACGTTATGAGCGTTTGGCTAGCTCAATATGATGACTACTTGATAGTTTAGTGCACCATGCTTAACGGCTTAGAATCGGGACTTCAAAGGCGTTTTGAGCGTCATGGACCATATGAGATGTTCCAGAATTGAAGTTAATATTTCAAGCAAATACCCGAGTTGAGAGATATGAAGTCTCCAACAAGTTCTATAGCTAAAAGATGGAGGAGAATCGCTCAACTAGTGAGCATGTGCTCAGATTGTGCGAGTATTTCAATCACTTGAATCAAGTGGGAGTTAATCTTCCAGATAAGATAGTGATTGACAGAATTCTCTAGTCACCATCACTAAGTTAGTAGAACTTCGTGATGAACTATAGTATGCAAGGGATGACGAAAAGATTCTCGAGCTCTTCGCGATGCTAAAATCGGCGAAGGTAGAAATCAAGAAAAACATCAAGTGTTGATGGTTGACAAGACCATTAGTCTCAAGGAAAATGGCAAAGGGAAGAAGGGAACTTCAAAGGAACGGCAAGCAAGTTGCTGCTCGAGTGAAGAAGCCCAAGTCTAGACCTAAGCACGAGACCGAGTACTTTTGCTACAATGGAACTGGTCCTTTGAAGCGGAACTACCCCTGAATATTTGGTGGATAAGAAGGATGGCAAAGTGAACAAGGTTATATTTGATATACAGGTTATTGATGTGTGCCTTACTAGTGTTTATAGTAGCCCCGAGTATTTGATACTCGTTCGGTTGCTAAGATTAGTAACTCAAACAGGAGTTACGAATAAACAGAGACTAGTTGAAGGGAAGTGACGATGAGTGTTGGAAGTAGTTCCAAGATTGATATGATCATCATCGCACACTCCCTATACTTTCGGGATTAGTGTTAAACCTAAATAAATGTTATTTGGTGTTTGCGTTGAGCATGAATATGATTTGATCATGTTTATTGCAAAACGGTTATTCATTTAAAGTCAAAGAATAATTGTTGTTCTGTTTAAATGAATAAAACCTTCGATGGTCATACACCCAATGAAAATAGTTTTCAAAACGGTTATTCATTTAAAGTCAAAGAATAATTGTTGTTACATTTAAATGAATAAAACCTTCAATGGTCATACACCCAATAAAAATAGTTTGTTGGATCTCGATCGTAGTAATACACATATTCATAATATTGATGCCAAAAGATGCAAAGTTAATAATGATAGTGCAACTTATTTGTGGTAATCGCCGTTTAGGTCATATTGGTGTAAAGCGCATGAAGAAACTCCATGCTGATGGGATTTTGGAATCACTTGATTATGAATCACTTGATGCTTGCGAACCATGCCTTATGGGCAAGATGACTAAAGACTCATTCTCCGAACAATGGAGCGAGCAAATGACTTATTGGAAATAATACATACCGATGTATGCGGTCCGATGAGTGTTAAAGCTGACGGCAAGTATCGTTATTTTTCGACCTTCACAAGATGATTTGAGCATATATGAGTATATCTACTTAATGAAGCACAAGTCTGAAACATTTGAAAAGTTCAAATAATTTCAGAGTGAAGTGGAGAATCATCGTAATAAGAAAATAAAGTTTCTACGATCTGATCGTGGAGGAGAATATTTGAGTTACGAGTTTGGCCTTCATATAAAACAATGTGGAATAGTTTCACAGCTCACGCCACATGGAACACCATAACGTAATGGTGTGTCCGAACGTCATAACCATACTTTATTTTTGATATGGTGCGATCAATGATGTCTCTTACCGATTTACCAATATCGTTTTGGGGTTATGCATTAGAGACAGCTGCATTCACGTTTAATAGGGCACCATCTAAATCCGTTGAGATGACACCGTATGAACTATGGTTTAACAGTAAACCTAAGCTGTCGTTTCTTAAAAGTTTGGAGTTGTGATGCTTATGTGAAAAAGTTTTCAACTGATAAGCTCGAACCCAAATCAGAGAAGTGCGTCTTCATAGAATACCCAAAGGTAACTATTGGGTACACCTTCTATCACAGATCCGTAGGCAAGTTATTCGTTGCTAAGATGGATCCTTTCTAGAGAAGAAGTTTCTCTCGAAAGAAGTGAGTGGGAGGAAAGTAGAACTTGATGAGGTAATTGTACCTTCTCCCTTATTGGAAAGTAGTTCATCACAGAAATCAGTTCCGGTGATTCCTACACCAATTAGTAAGGAAGTTAATGATGATGATCATGAAACTTCAGATCAAGTTGCTACCAAACCTCGTAGGTCTTCCAGAGTAAGATCCGCACAGTGAGTGGTACGGTAATCATGTTCGGAAGTCATGTTACTAGACCATGATGAACCTACGAACTATGAGGAAGCGATGATGAGCCCAGATTCGCGAAATGGCTTGAGGCCATAAAATCTGAGATAGGATCCATGTATGAGAACAAAGTATGGACTTTGATTGACTTGCTCGATGATCAGCAAGCCATGTAGATAAATGGATTTTCAAGAGGAAGACAGATGTTGATAGTAGTGTTACTATCTACAAAGCTCGATTTGTCGCAAAAAGGTTTTTGACAAGTTCAAGGTGTTGATTACAATGAGATTTTCTCAACTGTAGCGATGCTTAAGTCTGTCCGAATCATGTTAGCAATTGCCACATTTTATGAAATCGGCAAATGAATGTCAAAACTGCATTCCTTAATGGTTTTCTTAAAAGGAGTTGTATATGATGCAACCAGAAGGTTTTGTCAATCCTAAAGGTGCTAACAAAATGTGTAAGCTCCAGCGATCCATCTATGGACTGGTGCAAGCATCTCGAGTTGGAATACACACTTTGATAAGTTGATCAAAGCATATAGTTTTATACAGACTTGCGGTGAAGCCTGTATTTACAAGAAAGTGAGTGGGAGCACTACAACATTTCGATAAGTATATGTGAATGACATATTGTTGATCGGAAATGATGTAGAATTATTCGCAAAGCATAAAGGAGTGTTTGAAAGGAGTTTTTCAAAGAAGGACCTCGGTGAAGCTGCTTACATATTGAGCATCAAGATCTATAGAGATAGATCAAGACGCTAGATAAGTTTTTCAATGAATACATACCTTGACAAGATTTTGAAGTAGTTCAAAATGGAACAGTCAAAGAAAGAGTTCTTGTGTTGCAAAGGTGTGAAATTGAGTAAGACTCAAATCCCGACCACGGCAGAAAATAGAAAAGAGAATGAAAGTCATTCCCTATGCCTCAGTCATAGGTTCTATAAAGTATGCTACGCTATGTACCAGACCTATTGTATACCTTGCTCTAAATTTGGGAAGGGAGTACAATAGTGATCTAGGAGTAGATCACTGGCCATTGGTCAAGAACATCCTTAGTGAGGACTAAGTAAATATTTCTCGATTATGGAGGTGATAAAAGAGCCCGTTGTAAAGAGTTACATCGGTGCAAGCTTTCACACTGATCCAGATGACTCTAAGTCTCAATCTAGATACATATTGAAAGTGGGAGCAATTAGCTAGAGTAGCTCCGTGCAGAGCATTGTAGACATAGAATATTTGCAAAACACATACGGCTCTGAATGTGACAGACCCGTTGACTAAGCTTCTCTCACGAGAAAAACATGATCATACCTTAGTACTCTTTGGGTGTTAATCACATAGCAATGTGAACTAGATTATTGACTCTAGTAAACCCTTTGGGTGTTGGTCACATGACGATGTGAACTATGGGTGTTAATCACATACAGATGTGAATATTAGTGTTGAATCACATGATGATGTGAACTAGATTATTGACTCTAGTGCAAGTGGGAGACTGAAGGAAATATGCCCTAGAGGCAATAATAAAGTTATTATTTATTTCCTTATTTCATGATAAATGTTTATTATTCATGCTAGAATTGTATTAACCGGAAACATGATACATGTGTGAATACATAGACAAACATATAGTCACTAGTATGCCTCTACTTGACTAGCTCATTAATCAAAGATGGTTATGTTTCCTAACCATAGACATGTGTTGTTATTTGATTAATGGGATCACATCATTAGGAGAATGATGTGATTGACATGACCCATTCCGTTAGCCTAGCACTTGATCATTTAGTATATTGCTATTGCTTTCTTCATGACCTATACATGTTCCTGTAACTATGAGATTATGCAACTCCGTTTACGGAGGAACACTTTTGGTGCTACCAAACGTCACAACGAATCGGGTGATTATAAAGGAGTACTACAGGTGTCTCCAAAGGTACATGTTGGGTTGGCGATTTCGAGATTAGGTTTTGTCACTCCGATTGTCGGAGAGGTATCTCTGGGCCCTCTCGGTAATGCACATCACTATAAGCCTTGCAAGCAATGTAGCTAATGAGTTAGTTACGGAATGATGCATTACGGAACGAGTAAAGAGACTTGCGTAACGAGATTGAACTAGGTATTGGATACCGACGATCGAATCTCGGGCAAGTAACATACCGATGACAAAGGGAACAACGTATGTTGTTATGCGGTTTGACCGATAAAGATCTTCAGAGAATATGTAGGAGCCAATATGGGCATCCAGGTCCCGCTATTGGTTATTGACCGAGAATAGTTCTAGGTCATGTCTACATAGTTCTCGAACCCGTAGGGTCCGCACGCTAAGGTTTCGATGACAATTATATTATGAGTTTATGAGTTTTGATGTACCGAAGGAGTTCGGAGTCCCGGATGAGATCGGGGACATGACGAGGAGTCTCGAAATGGTCGAGACGTAAAGATCGATATATTGGACGACTATATTCGAGTTCGGAAAGGTTCCGAATGATTCGGTATTTTGAGTACCGGAGAGTTACGGGAATTCGCCGGGAGAAGTATTGGGCCTTATTGGGCCCTGCGGGAAAGAGAGAGGGCTGCCTAGGGCAGGCGCGCTTCCCAAGGCCTAGTCCGAATTGGACTAGGGGAGGGCCGCACCCTTCTTCTCTTCCCTTCCTTCTCTCCTACTCCTACTAGGAAAGGAGGAGTCCTACTCCCGGTGGGAGTAGGACTCCCCCCCTTGGTGCGCCTCCTCCCTTGGCCGACCACCTCCTCCTTGCTCCTTGATATACGGGGGCAGGGGGGCACCCCATGGGACACAAGTTGATCTACGGATCGTTCCTTAGCCGTGTGCGGTGCCCCCCTCCACCATATTCCACTTGGTCATATCGTCGCAGAGCTTAGGCGAAGCCTGCGCCGGAGAAGTCATATCGTCATGAGCTTAGGCGAAGCCCTGCGTCGGTGGAGCATCATCATCGTCACCACGCCGTCGTCTTGTGGAACTCATCCCGACACTTTGCTGGATCGAGTCCGGGATCGCCATCGAGCTGAACGTGTGCAGAACTCGGAGGTGCCGTCGTTCGGTGCTTGGATCGGTCGGATCGTGAAGACGTCGACTACATCAACAGCGTTGTTATAACGCTTCGCTTTCGGTCTCGAGGGTACGTGGACGACACTCTCCCTCTCGTTGCTATGCCATCACCATGGTCCTGTGTGTGCGAGGAAATTTTTGAAATTACTACGTTTCCCGACCTTCGGGCTGTGATCACTTCGGGAGGTGATCACGGGCATATACTATATACTTTACACTATTACATTACCTGTGGTACTGTTCGGAGATGTGGGCTGAAAGGACAGGTGGCTCCATCCCGGTAGAGGTGGGCCTGGGTTCCCGACGGCCCCGACTGTTACTTTGTGGCGGAGCGACAGGGCAGGTTGAGACTACCTGGGTGAGAGGTGGGCCTGGCCCTGGTCGGCGTTCGCGGATACTTAACACGTTTAACGAGATCTTGGTATTTGATCTAAGTCTGGCCATTTGGTCTATACGCACTAACCATCTACGTGGGAGTAGTTATGGGTATCCCGGCATCGTGGCATCAGCCGAAGCACTTCGTGATGTCAGCGACTGAGTGGCGCGCGCCGGATTGGACTGGAACGCCTGTAGGCTATGTCTGCTTCCGGCCGCATACGCAACATGCAGGTGTGCTAAGGGCGATGGGCCCAGACCCCTGTGCGCTTAGGTTTAGACCGGCGTGCTGACCTCTCTGTTGAGCCTAGGTGGGGCTGCGACGTGTTGATCTTCCGCGGCCGGGCATGACCCAGAAAAGTGTGTCCGGCCAAATGGGATCAAGCGTGTTGGGTTATGTGGTGCACCCCTGCAGGGAAGTTAATCTATTCGAATAGCCGTGATCTTCGGTAACAGGACGACTTGGAGTTGTACCTTGACCTTATGACAACTAGAACCGGATACTTAATAAAACACACCCTTCCAAGTGCCATATATAACCCGGTGGTCGCTCTCTCTCAGGGTTACGAGGAGGGGATCGCCGGGTAGGATTATTGCTATGCGATGCTACTTGGAGGACTTCAGTCTACTCTCTTCTTCATGTTGCAAGACGGAGGCTGCCAGAAGCATAGTCTTCGACAGGATTAGCTATCCCCCTCTTATTCGGCATTCTGCGATTCAGTCCATCGATATGGCCCTTTACACATATATCCATGCATATGTAGTGTAGATCCTTGCTTGCAGTACTTTGGATGAGTACTCACGGTTGCCTTGTTCCCCTTTCCCCTATCTCTACTCGGTTGCTGCGACTGACGATGGAGCCAGGAGCTAGACGCCACCGTCGATGGCGACTCCTACTATCTTGGAGGTTCCTACTACTACGTGCAGCCACGACGACGACCGGGAGTAGTTAGGAGGATCGAGCAGGAGGCCTGCGCCTCTTCGATCTGTATCCCGGTTTGTGCTAGCCTTCTTAAGGCAACTTGCTTAACTTATGTCTGTACTCAGATATTGTTGCTTCCGCTGACTCGTCTATGATCGAGCACTTGTATTCGAGCCCTCGAGGCCCCTGGCTTGTATTATGATGCTTGTATGAATTATTTATGTTTTAGATTTGTGTTGTGATATCTTCCCGTGAGTCCCTGATCTTGATCATACACATTTGCGTGCATGATTAGTGTACGATTGAATCGGGGGCGCCACAAGTTGGTATCGAGCCATTGCTCAGAGGAATCCCCTTCCATACTCTTTGGCCGAAGTCGAGTCTAGACTTTATAAAACTTTTACTAACATGGCTGTGCGGCCCATGGGCCCACGTCACCATTGGGTGGTATTAGGATCTTTTACTCCTCGACCTTTACTCTGGGATTCTGAACGCTCTTCTATTCTGGTTAAACGATTTTTACTAATATCTAACTTTAGGTTCTCGAAAATACTTTCTCCCGGAGAGGCCCTTCAGTCCAGATGATCACCGACTGCACCAGAAGATTTCAGAGATACTCTTTGATATTCTCTCGAGACTTTGTGCCCATCACTTTTGCTATTCCCGACCACCGATAAATCTGTATGGAAAACTACTTACACTTGCCAGTCATACGATCATCCCCCATTGATCTTGTTATTACAAGATACCCCGAAGTTTTCTCTATTGTTCCGAGAATACTTTGTGCCTACTGCCTAGCAGTTCTTCGCCACATGAATACCCCTTCAAATAAATACTCGCACTTGTCGAGAATCCGATCGTCCAAAGTTGTTCATGTGTTTCACAAAAGTCTCTGAAATACTATTCAATCCTCTGAAAATCCTTAGCAGCTTTATTGCTCTGCAAATACTTGTCTACTTGCATTATGGATGCTTCCCATATATCTAGAAATATTCACTAGTATCTTTTGACACCGTCATTTTGATCCTATTGATTCAACATGTGTGCGAATGCACACAATCATCTACCAACCCTTCTAAATTATCTTTCTGGCTCAGACATCATTTTTGAACATGAGCTGGTTCTCGACCAAACTATTGGTCGTCAATTGTGACTCTGGTCTATCCAACCTATCCATCCTTGATCAGAGCGACAACTTCTAATCCTTTGTTTTGGAAATCGTAATTCCTTTGTTATCTAAGCATCGAATTATTCAGATGTTCTATAATAGGATGCCCGTGCATTCTTCTTCCTCTGGTTGAGTACCGATGCTCACATCAGATCCCTTGTGGACCATCGGTTCCTTTGTTGGATTTTATCCGACAGTATCCTTCATATTGAATAACCTTGAGAGCCTTTCCATGGGTATATAATGCCTTTGGTAAATTGTATCACCTGCTTTTGAACAATGCTCTACTTTCGAGCTTGTATTATTTACTCTGAAGTTTGTGGTATAGGTTCCTAAGATGCCCTGATGGGTTGAGCCTATGCCTTCCTTAATATGTGTGAACTCGGAAGTTTTCACGGGTCATACTCATCTGGTATTTCACCAGGTAAAACTTTCAACACTAATGCCATTATCGAAACGAGAAGTGAATGTAAGGTTATGCTTTGGAGAAGTGGGAGTCGACCTTGAACTTTGTGTTCATGCCCATGGACCCGAGGTGGAACTTATCATGGAAGCTTCTCGTAGTAATAATAATCCCCTTGTTATAACTTCTTCTCTTATCTATGCTTGGTCTTTTGCGACCGTGGTTTTGACCATATTGTTCTTCTTTGATCCCATTTCTTGGAAAAGTTTAAGTGCTTGCCTTCTGCAAATGATTTCACTTGTCCAACCTCTATCCCGCTCTACCCTTGAGTATACCCTCTAGTACCGCGAGAATATCATGGAACTACATAACTTCTTATGGGTTCTTCGTCAACTGTTATTTATCACCGATTCCAATTTTCCTGGGTTATGGGTTGTCGTCAACCGAGAACACTGATAAGTGAAACAATTCCGCACTTCGATTCAATAACTCTAAGTATTCTTCATTGCTTATGAGTTTATTAATCCTTCAAGTCATTGCTAGCCTGATCGGCTATATCATTATCGTGCAACTTTTTAACTGTGCTACCTGGCCCCTCTTTCCGGAGCACAGATTTAGATGGTAAGCTAATCTTCCGTGATCTTCCTCGTCATATCATTTCTCCTTGAACAGACTTGATTTTGAGTTTGTGTCGTACCCATGGTTCCAATAACCTTTCGCTTCATCATTCCTTTGACTCGATATCGTCGCGGATTGATTACTTCTTCATGAAATCTATCGACAAATGTGTCGTGATCATCATCAACCTTATGAGCTCTTCCAGGATATCAATTGAGTTCATGATGAGAAATACCATCCTTGCCCCCGATGATTTGTGTTATCTTTGACCACTTTATTGCCTTCCGTTCAACAAAAACTTGTTCGTGTTTTGTGTTATACCTTGAGTTCCTTGCTATCCAACGTTTGTTCTTCTTTAGCTTGGAATATTACCACCCTTTTATGTGAAAAATGTCGTGGAAATTTCACCACCTCTTAAGAATTCTTGGTATAGTGATACTTCTCACCATCACCATTCTTTCTTGGTCCTCGTGTTGATTCCAACCGGGGTACCAACAAGTGAACGGTGTCGTTTGAGTTCTGTACTTCTAGCAACCCTATTGCTTTGAAGTTAACGATCGACAGTTCGTTCTTATACTGTTGGTTATTGAATCGTCACTCTAACATTGATCTTGCTGCCTAAGGTCATATTTCGGGCACACCTTTCAACTAATGATTGATGGTGTATGTTTTCCTCGAGCATACATCATTATATCATTTGAATTGACAAGTGTCATATTCTTGTTCACATTATCGTGGAAATCCATCCGTTTGGAATTCTCGATGAATTGTCGCTGAGCCCATCAGCCACTTTCTCATCCCCTCCTTGGTTTAATGATGAACTATTGCTTCAGGAACCCGCTCCCATAGTTCATTTCTCGAGAATCTTGCAATGTCATTTCGTCGATTTGTGTTGCACCTTTTCCTCTCGGATCCCCTAAGTCTGAAGTATCATGACACCAATTGGATATGAATCTCGGTCAGATATGATGGTTGGGACAACTTTCCAAGAGTTATGATGTTGATCCTTTGATGACCCGGTACATGATGTCATGCCTAGCACCCCCCCCCCCCTGGCTGGAGGACCTATCATTATAGATCCCTTTTCAGCAAGGTTATCCATTCATCCATGAGGAAATTGTAAGACTTATTCTACAAGTTATTCCTGATGGATCCTTCGTGTTTCCAAAGTCTGATCTTCAATTGATGACCATGTCAATGCTATCTCAAAGCATGTCTATGGTACTACGATTTTCAACAAGAACATTTGAAGCCCAATGCTAAATGTTTCTCACTCAATTATCCAAACATTGTTGTATGGGTAATATCGTGAAATTCCTCCCCTTACCCTAATGGTCTTCTACTTTCTATCTTGTCATGGATATCATGCCCCGCTTGTCCTTGGGAAGGGTATACCCCTGGTATATGTGTCAAACACATTTTCCTTTCCATTGTTCTATTTGATCTGATGATCACATTTTCCTTTCCATTGATTTGTTTAACCTTCCTTGTGATCCATATGATCTAAGCAGTAATATTCTACTGCTTATGTAAACTCCTCGGTGTACAATTCTGTCAGCAAGAACCTGTTACTATTGTTGATGACATTCCGATAGCCACCGATGGACGAGAACTTTGCCTAATGGTCCGCCTCGTTCAACGAGCAGGGAAATGGTTCTCTTCGTCCCTCGCCCTTGGTATCGATGTTGTTGCCGACATAACTAACAGACTACCCTCTGACATGCCTTGCTGTCGCGGCTGTGTAAGATGTCACCACCCTTCCTACTTTCAACCCATATGGTGGGCCCATAAACCACAGGTCCACTGGATCGAAACCTGACTCTTCTTTACAACCCGGATTCGAATGTATCCTTTGCAAGCGGCCGTATGTGATTGTGAGCTAAATTCTATACCATTATTCATCCTGGAATCAAACACCATGTTATTCTCGTTGTTCAAGCCCCCATTCCAGCTTCTGTCTAGGCATCGAATGATTGTCTACCCATTTGAAACTTTGGTACCATCATATATTGCATTCAACGGATTCACTGAAATACAACTCGTGGGGTACCTCGTGTATTTCCCATTGAGTTCACCGTCTGATACCCAGCCTTGTGGAGATGCGTTCTTCCGGAGTAATTCCCCCTGGCCGCGTTCGTAGGACGATGGAGATCCTGAAGAAAGGACGCTGACTTCATCATGATGACCTGAAGCGGAGAAATGAAGACATCAATGTACTGGACCGGTCTCTTCGAGAAGAGCAAGCCAGAATGAGAAGACCCACTAGATTCGTTACCAAACCTTCCCCCCTTTCGCTACCTCTTAAATCTCGGGACGAGATTTCTTGTAGTGGAGGAGAATTGTGATGCCCGGGTAATCAAGCTACAGTAACCCTCTGGTAATGATGCCATGTCACCACGATTACCGTTGTTAATCTCGTGTTAGTTCGAAACCGTTTCAAATTCAAATTCAAAATCTAGTCAAACGGTAAAAGTTTTGAGAAAGTCAAATCTAAAATGTTCAAGGTGTAGCAAATAAATCATAGATGATTATGGTGGTGGATCCAAATTAACATACAATGTTTAAGTGCATTAGATAATAGGAACGATCATTGAAACAATAATTTAAACGTCTCTTAAATAATTAAATTATTAAAACTACTTCTTATAACTACAAGAATAATTGTGGCGGTGGTATAAATACTATTAGTGATTTAGGTGCTAACTATATGTTTTACAAAACTAAAACAATTAGGGTAATAAAATTAAAACAGAAAAAGAAATAAAAATTAAAACAAAACAAAAGAAGCACCCCCAGCTGGGCCAACCCGGCCCAGCCTAGCCAACCGGCCCGGCCCAGGCCACGCCATCTCGGCCTCTGAGGCCACCTCCCGAACCCTAACCTCACCCGGTCCCCACTCCCCACTCTCCCCACTCCTCGATCCAAATCGGGATCGAGGTGATCATGCCCCCGACCCCGACGATATCGCCCCGGCGCACGCCGCCGTCCTCGGCGCCCCTCACCGGAGCACCACCACCATCGCCCTGCTGTCTCGCCGTCCCGCTACCCCATCGGTCGCCCCGAGCCTGCCGCCCGTCGCTGTTGCCACTGCCCCGCCTGACGCCGTCGCCGCGCTCACCCCGGTCGTCGTCGTCTCCACCACCGCCGCCCGAAGGCCTCCCTATCGCCGGACCAGCACGCCGTCGCTAATCGTCGTCGTCGCCCGGAGCTTCTCCGCCTCGTCCTCCTCGTCTCCTCCTCGTCGGCGACGCGTCCCCGTCCTCCTCCCCAAAGGTTCCACCGAGCCTCGCCGCCACCCCTGCTCACCAACGCGGGTGAGAACCCCGCCGCTTCCCGCCTCTACCCCTGCGCCTGAGTGGCCTCGTTCACGCCCCCACCATGCTCGCAAGTGAGCATCGCCGCCCCCCTTTTCCCCGTCCGACCCGCGGCTCACCTGTGTTCCGACCGTCACCAAGCTCCCGCGCGCGTCCCATGATCGCCACGCCTGACCGCGCCGGTGCTCGCACACACGCCGCCTCCAGACCGTTGCCGACCCGGCCGCCCGCGTTAGCCAAACCACGCTGCCACACTGCCTCGCCGCGCCTTCCGGTCGGCACCGTGGCATTGTTGCGCGCCACCGCCACGCCGTGGCCGCCTCCCCTCTCGCTGCGATCGGCTTGACCCCGCCCGCCATGATGGCCTGGCCAGCGCTGTGGCCGCCTGGTTCGCTTGATTAACGGTGTGGCGACTGCACTGCACCTAACGCCCGCTAAGGCTCTCACCGAGCCTTTGACATGGGGTCCCGCTTGTAACGTTTTTTAGAAGGAATTAATAAAATATAATAGTAAGTAAATAATAATAATTAATAATAATAATAATAAAACTATTAATTAAATAATAAAACAATTAATTAACTTAATTAAACCTGATTAGGTTAGCCTGATTAATTAACCAACCTAACTAATCTGTTAATTAAACTAATTAACTTAGTTAATTAGCTAATTAATTAGTATGACAGTGGGGCCCACCCCCCTAATTAATTTTGATTAGTTAATTAATCTGATTAATTAAAATGTGTCACTGACAAGTGGGACCCATGGTCAGTTGACGATCAACCCTGTTGACTGCCGATGTCGACATGACATCATCTTGATGTCATTAAATCATTTTCGAATTAATTAAATAATTAATTGAATCCTAGAAATTAATAAAATCTTTAGAAAATCATATCTTTTAATCCGTAACTTCGGTTAAAATATTTTCAACATGAAAGTTGCTCGAGCGAGCGAGGCGAATCCGCACGCATCCCGTTCGTCAGTCACACCCCTAACATATCAAACTCGCAACTTTCCTCCGGCTCCTCTGCTCAAAACGCGAAACACCGGGATATTTTCCGGATGTTTTCCCCTTCACCGGTATCACCTCATACCGCGTTAGAACACGTCTAGCTCGCTTTTGTTATCCTGTTATGCACTTGCTTGCTATGTATTTCTGTTTCTCCCCCTCTTCTCTTCTAGAACCCGTGGCGATGTTGATGCCCCGGTTCGACTCACGGAGTTGACGACCCCTCTCTCTTGCGAGCAACCAGGCAAGCCCCCTTTGATCACCGGATATCGCCTACTCTTCTCTATCTTGCTTGCATTAGAGTAGTGTAGCATATTCTCGCTTTCGATTAATCCTATCTTTGCGGCATAGCTTTGTCCTTGCTACTCATTGTTGTTACCTTTACCGCTATCCTACTACTTAGTATAGGATGCTAGTGTTCCATCGGTGGCCCTACATTCTTGTCCGTCGCCATGCTATACTATTGGGCTGTGATCACTTGGGAGGTGATCACGGGCATATACTATATACTTTATACTATTACATTTACGTGGTACTGTTAGGAGATGGAAATTTGAAAGGACGGTGGCTCCATCCGGTAGAGGTGGGCCTGGGTTCCCGACGGCCCCGACTATTACTTTGTGGCGGTGCGGCAGGCAGGTTGAGACTACAGGTGAGAGGTGGGCCTGGCCTGGTCGGCGTTCGCGGATACTTAACACGCTTAACGAGATCTTGTATTTGATCCGAGTCGGCCATTTGGTCTATACGCACTAACCATCTACGTGCGAGTAGTTATGGGTATCCGGCGTCGTGGTATCGGCCGGCACTTCGTGACGTCGGCGGCCGAGTGGCGCGCGCGCCGGATTGGACCGAACGCCAGAGGCTAGGTCTGCTTCGGCCGCGTCACAGACGCAACTTGGTGTGCTAAGGCGATGGGCCCGGACCCTGGCGCTTAGGTTTAGACCGGCGTCTTGACCTCTCTGTTGAGCCTAGGTGGGGCTGCGGCGTGTTGATCTTCCGCAGCCGTGCATGACCCGAGAAAAGTGTGTCGGCCAAATGGGATCAAGCGTGTTGGGTTATGTGGTGCACCCTGCAGTGAAGTTAATCTATTGAATAGCCGTGATCTTGATAATGGACGACTTGAGTTGTACCTTGACCTTATGACAACTAGAACCGGATACTTAATAAAACACACCCTTCCAAGTGCCAGATATAACCCGGTGGTCGCTCTCTCTCAGGGTTACGAGGAGGGGATCACCGGGTAGGATTATTGCTATGCGATGCAACTTGGAGGACTTCAGTCTACTCTCTTCTTCATGTTGCAAGACGGAGGCTGCCAGAAGTGTAGTCTTCGACAGGATTAGCTGTCCCCCTCTTATTCTGGCATTCTGTTGTTCAGTCCACTGATATGGCCCTTTACACATATATCCATGCATATGTAGTGTAGCTCCTTGCTTGCGAGTACTTTGAATGAGTACTCACGGTTGCCTTGTTCCCCCTTTCCCCCTATCTCTACTCGGTTGCTGCGACCAGACGATGGAGCCCAGGGGCCAGACGCCACCATCGATGACGACTCCTACTATGCTGGAGGTTCCTACTACTACGTGCAGCCCGCTGACGACGACCAGGAGTAGTTAGGAGGATCCCAGGCAGGAGGCCTGCGCCTCTTTCGATCTGTATCCCGCTTTGTGCTAGCCTTCTTAAGGCAACTTGTTTAACTTATGTACGTATTTCAGATATTGTTGCTTCCGCTGACTCGTCTATGATCGAGCACTTGTATTCGAGCCCTCGAGGCCCTGGCTTGTATTATGATGCTTGTATGACTTATTTATGTTTTAGAGTTGTGTTGTGATATCTTCCCATGAGTCCCTGATCTTGATCGTACACATTTGCGTGCATGATTAGTGTACGATTGAATCGGGGGCGTCACACAAGACAATAAAGCTTCTACGATCAGATCGTGGAGGTGAGTACATGAGCCAGGAGTTTGATGATCATCTGAAAGCCGAGGTATAGTACCTCAGCTCACACCACCGGGTACGCCATAGAGAAATGGCGTGTCGTAACGGAGGAATAGGACCTTGTTGGACATGGTCCGGTCAATGATGAGCAAATCGGATTTACCCTTGTCATTCTAGGGATACGCTCTAGAAACTGCAGCTTTCACACTTAATAGGGTACCATCAAAATCCGTAGACAAGACACCACATGAAATGTGGACCGGGAAGAGTCCCAGTTTGTCTTTTCTAAAGATTTGGGGTCATGAAGCATTTGTCAAGCGACTTATGTCAGACAAGCTTACACCTAACTCGGATAAATGCATATTCATGGGATATCCGAGGGAAACCTTGGGATATAGCTTCTACAACCGGGAAGAGAACAAAGTGTTTGTTGCTCGGAACGGGGTTTTCCTTGAGAATGAGTTTCTCAGTCGGGAGGCCAGTGGGAGGACGGTTCGACTCGAAGAAATTCGAGGACCACTCGGGGACGGCTCGGCTAGTGATGAGATCATACCGGAGTCAGTCAGGGAACCTGTAGTGGAAGCGGCACCGGAACCACGGAGGTCGAAAAGATTGCGCAGAGTGCGTGATGTATTGTTGCTAGAAAGCGATGAGCTGGCCACGTATGCGGAAGCGATGGTGAGCCCAGATTCCGAGGCATGGCTGGAGGCCATAAGATCCGAGTTAAAGTTCATGGATGAGAATCAAGTCTGGGACTTGGTTGATCCGCCGCATAGCGTAACGGCCATTGGTTGCCAATGGGTTTTTAAGAAGAAAACCGATGTGGATGGAAATGTTCAGATCCACAAAGCTCGGCTTGTTGCTAAGGCTTATGGACAAGTTCAACGAATTGACTACGACGAGACTTACTCGCCGGTAGCGATGCTAAAGTCGGTGAGGATTGTACTAGCTATAGCTTCATATTTTGATTATGAGATATGGTAGATGGATGTCAAAACGGCTTTCCTTCATGGAAATTTAACCGAGGACGTGTATATGTTACAGCCCGAGGGTTTTGTCGATCCGACTAGCACTAGTAAGGTATGCAAGCTCAAGAGATCCATTTATGAGTTGAGGCAAGCATCTCGGAGCTGGAATATTTGTTTTGATGAGGTCGTCACTGGTCTCGGTTTCATCAGAAGCGAAGAGGACGCTTGTTTATACAAGAAGTTAAGTGGGAGCTCGATAGTGTTTTTGATCTTGTATGTGAATGACATACTACTGATCGGAAATGATGTTTAGATGTTGAACTCGGTCAAGGGATCATTGAATGGCAAGTTTTCGATGAAAGACATTGGTGAGGCAGTGCATATTTTAGGCATAAGATCTATAGAGATAGATCGAGGAGGCTGCTCGGCTTAAGCCAGAGCACGTACATAGATAAAGTGTTGAAGTGGTTCAACATGAGTGAGGTGAAGAAAGGGTTCTTGCCACTCTCACATGGTATAAGGCTAAGCGAGACTCAGAGTCCTTCGACATCTGATGAGCGAAGCAAGATGAGTAGGATTCCATATGCCTCGGCAATCGGATTCATAATGTATGCCATGATATGTACAAGGCCTGATGTTGCTTTTGCAATAAGCCTAACAAGTAGATACCAGGCCAACTCAGGTGAGAGCCATTGGGCAGCAGTAAAGTCTATTTTGAAGTACCTAAAATGGACTAAAGAGATGTTCCTAGTTTATGGAGGTGAGGAAGAGCTCATCGTAAGGGCTTACGCCGATGCTAGTTTCCAAACCAACAGAGATGATTGTCGATCACAGTTCGGATTCGTGTACGTCCTGAACGGAGGGGCAGTGCATTGGATGAGTTCCAAGCAGGATACGGTGGCCGATTCTACCATAGAAGCCGAATACATTGCGGCTTGTGAAGCTGCAAAGGAAGGTGTTTGGATCCAGCATTTTATGGATGATCTTGGTATTTTCCCAGCCTCGGTGAAACCATTGGACCTTTATTGTGATAATTCTGGTGCCATCACACAAGCCAAGGAGCTGAGGAATCACCACAAGGTCAGAAACATAGATCAGAAATATCACCTGATACGAAAGATCGTAAAGAATGGTGATGTAGAGTTATGCAAAATTCAAACGGATGCAAATGTTGCAGATCCATTGACTAAGTCGCTTCCACAACCCAAGCATGACGGGCACGTTAGAGCTATGGGCATTTGATGTCTATTTGATTGACTCTAGTGCAAGTGGGAGACTGTTGGAGATATGCCCTAAAGGCAATCATGTATGATGATATTTCCTATCTGTTTATGTATAAAGATAGTCCTTGGACATTATCAATGATGTGTATTAGCAAGTACGTGACTTGTTTGTGGGACTATGCATTGTATGATGACTGTCCTAAAAGGTCCCTAGTCGAAAGGGCTGTGTGGACGCGCAGCCGACTAGACTAGCATATGACACGGTCGATGACTTGGTCTCACTAGCCATGGAGCATTGGATGCTAACCGGATAATATGGACTCGGAAGGATCTGGTCGATTAGACATAGTCGGATCCGAGTCGAGATAAGGTCCGAGTCGGACAGACCCAACTATAAGACACATCGATATGTCATCTGTGAGTCTCTAGTACAACATACGTTCTATGTCCTAAGACCTGAGCTGACGCATGTACTCTCGGGATGGTGACAGACTTGCTTTGGGCCGACCAAACGCTACTCCGTGACTGGGTAGTTACAAAGGTAGGTTTCGGGTTTGTCCAGTCCCATGCTGCGAGACATGGTCGAGCAAGATGGGATTTGCCCCTCCGATCAGGAGAGATATACTCTGGGCCCCTCGTGTGATCCGACCAGAATAAGCATGGCCATGCGACAAGGATTATGAGATAATCCAGTTTGTGGTCAGTGTCACTGGAACGAGAAAGAGGTCGGGCTAGCATAAGGATGACAATCTCGCCTTGAGCCCGACAACATATATCGTGCGGCAAAGGGAACAGAAGTATGACACGTTGTACAGGTTCGCCTAACCAGCTTCATAGCCTGCTTGGTGGTCGGCACGCCTTGCTAGAGGCCGCTACCAACCGTGCCGGTCGGAGGTGATCCGAACTGTGACCAAGCCGACTTGAACCTAAGGGGTCGCGCGCTTAATGGAAGGAACCTACGAGGTCAGATCCGAGGACACTGGTCGGATGTGATCCGAGCTGTATTCGGATTGTGGCCGAGTAGACTTGTGGGCTTCAGGGTCCGTGCGAGGCCCAAGTGTTGAGCCCGCGACGGATGCCTATATAAAGTGGAGGTGTGGCACACTCATGTGGTTGATCGCTACGGCGCTGTCATTAGGATTTGCATGTGTTGCGAATAGCCACCTCCACTCGCCGCCGACTGTGTGATCGGAGCTAGCAGTCTGCCGCACGGTGTTCCTCTTGCACGCACGGATACCGTTAGAGGCGGTGCACTTGCGCCGCTCCAGCGAACTTGTACGTGGGATCGGACGACCGACTGTTCGAGGGAGATCGGACAAGGAGGATATGATCCACGCGGACGCGTTGCCTCAACTCTACTTCCGCTGCACGGCACTGCGCGTCTAGTGGTAACGAACTGTGATCCATCTCCCGTAGCATGTTCCTGTTGTTCTGCGCGTAGGAAAATTTTAATTTGCAGTCGACGCACCCTACCATAGAACCCAACATTCATATCCTGAAAAAATAAGCTAACATCTGCTCTGGATTTGTCGGGTATTGTGGTTGCTGTGGCGCACAGATTCTCGAAGGTTCTTGCATTTCTTTCCTTCCAAATGTGCCAAGCAATGTACATTGCCATAGTGACTCGTGATCTGATATCCTGCCTCGATGCTCCTCTTTGCAAACGATTCGACCACTTGTTAGTTATTTGTGTGGACTGAGCGATTCTCACCATGGTAACATGTGTGCCCTCAAAGGAATGCCATGCCTCTTTTGCAAAAGGGCATAGGAGGTTGGTGTGCACAGTCATCTCCAAACTCTGATCACAAATAATACACATGGGAGTGTGTGGCAACCCTCTATTTTGCAGTCTGTCTGAGGTCCAGTTTCGATTTCGAAGAAGCAGCCAAATGTAAAATTTTACCCTTTGATCGGCCTTTGCATTCCAAATCCGCTCCATGCTCGGCTGAGGAAGTTGTGCAAAAAACTGGGAGTGGTACGCAAACTTTGAAGAATAGCAACCATCAGCAGTTAGGTTCCATTTGATGTCGTCTCTTTCATTTGTTAGCTGAACATTTTGTAGCATCTCCTAGAGAAATATGAATTGGTCAATATCCTTAGTAGAGACAACTCGTTGCAGCCCGTTCATCCATCTTCCTGCAGTAAGAGCCTCTTTGACAGTAAGGGTTTTCTTGCGCGTTAGGCGAAACAAACTTGGGGTCATCTCCTTTGGGGTCTGGCCCAACAGCCATTTGTCACTCCACAAATGGGCAATCGAACCATTGCCGAGGGTGATTAAGGTGCAAGCAGCAAAAAGCCGTCTGTTAATCTTTTCACATGGAACAACAGTCCCTTTCTAGGGTTTATCCTCCGCTTGCCATTCATTCCACAACCATCTTAGCTTTAGAGATCTTCCAAAGCTTCCATTGTCCTTTATGCCCAGGCCACCACTTTGTTTGGGGGCACACATAGCTCTCCAGTTTACCAAGCATTTTCCCCCATTTCCTTCTTCATCTGCGTTCCACAAGAATTTTCTTTTATCTTATTAAGCCTCTTCTCGTCCCAGACACTTGCACCGAAAATTGTCAAAAAATATGTTGCCATGGCAGTGATCACCGAGTTGACTAGCATCAGTCTCCTTGGCCTTGTGATTAGTTTACCTTGCCATGGCTTTAACCTTGCTGAAGTTTTGTCCAGAAATGGCTGAATTTCCACTCTGTATAGCTTCCTCATGCTCAGTGGAAGGCCAAGGTACTTGCATGGTAGAAGAGCAATGTTTCCTCCAAAAGTGACCAAAACCTCCTCTAGGTTAATTCCTTCACATCTGATAGGGTAAGCAGTGCACATGTTGATATTCACCTTTAGCCCTGACACCTCTCCAAAGCAATGCAGTATATGCTTTATGGCCTTGATCTCATTTTTTATTGGGTTGACAAAGACTGCGGCGTCATCCGCATAGAAACTTACTCTAATCCTAGCTGCTTTTATGGTGGGCAGAGTTAGAATCCCCGTCCGTGTTTCCATGTCAAGTAGTCTTTGGAGAGGCTCCATTGCCAAGATAAAGAGCACCGGGGGTAAGGGGTCCCCTTGCCTCAAGCCTTTCATGTGCCGGAAGGGCTTCCCCAGGATGCCGTTCAGAAGGACTCGTGAAGTTGAAGATGCCAAAATCAGCGAGACCAAATCACACCATCTCTGTCGGAAGCCAAAGGCCTTCATTACCTTCAGCATGTATGGCCAGCCAATGAAATCGAACGCTTTTGCAATGTCTAACTTGAAGAAAATCAGAGGATTTTGCTTCTTGTGGGCCTCTTTAATGACATTGTTTACATACAGGAAGTTGTCTTGAATGCGCCTCTTTTTTAGAACGCACTGGCTCAGGGAGACGAGATCTTTTAGGTGTGGAGCCAACCTGTTTGCCAAAACTATGCAAATGATTTATTTTTCCATGCTGTGCATTAAGCTTATAGGTCTGAAATCACTTGGCACACTAGCCCTCCTTTTTGGGGATCAAGACCAGGTTGGTAGTATTAGAAAGATGCCAACGGTTTCCCCTAAGCTGGTGCATCTGACAGAGTGCTCGCCAAAGGTCTTATTTTGTGATATCCCAGCAGCTCCTGTAAAAAGCACCAATGTACCCGTCTGGCCCAGGAGCCTTCTCAGCATGACAAGCAAAAACCGGCTCTTTTATCTCTTCTAGCAAGAAGGCCTCACCAAGAGCATGCAGATCAAGGCAAGGTAGCTGCAATCTATCCCAGTTCAACTCCTTGTCGCTCTCTAGGGGGGTTCCCATCAGTGAGGTGAAATGATCAAACAAGATTTTCTGCTTTTGCTCATGGTTTGTTGTATTTCCAGCAGGTCCGGATAAGGAGGCTATGTGATTTTGCCGATGTCTCCTGTTGCTCGCAGGTGGAACAATTTTGTATTTGCATCCCTATCTCTCATCCCTGTCAATCTGAACCTCTGCCTCCACATCATTCTATCAATTGCAGCAAAACGCAGTAGTCTGGCTTTGAGAAGCCGCCTTAAAGCTTGCTCTTCATCAGTCAAGTTCCTGCCCTCATGGGCCAGATCCAGGTTGGAAATCACATCATTTGCAATGGCTTCCTAGACCCTTCTCTCTGCCACTCTTTCCTTGTTCCATTTTATCAAGGCCTTTGCAGTTCGAGAGAGCTTGGTGCCCATTCTTCGAATCACGTCGGTTGCAGCAATTGGCTTGTTCCAAGCATTGGCAACAACCTCTCGAAACCCCTCCATTTTTAACCAAAAAACTCGAAACAGAAGCCTCTGAACGGTTTGAGGTCCATTTTCTTTAACAACATGGGGCAATGGTCGCACACACTCGTGGAAGCCGGGTTCAGATAATTAAACTTGAGTCACAACGCAATATAACTTGCATCCACCCTCCATTTACCTCTAGGTTTTCTACTACCATATGGTGAGAATGTGGTTCGACATTATTCTCATATATTCTAATTTTACTATTTGATAATTTTATTGCTATAAATTTTCGTAGCAATGCACGTAGTGTTATCTAGTGGAATTAAGTTTCAAGCAACCATTCAATATTTAAGGTATTAATCAATATAATAGACAATCGGAAAGTCGTTAGTTGAGGCCCCAAGGGTCAGTGCACTAGCACAACAACCGTCGCTGATGAAGAGAACTCGAAAGGATCCAATTTGTAGACACATGAATACAGACGACCGGAGTCTGGATCCAAGCAATTCCATGATGGCTTGCTTGGATCCATGGGGGACTTCCTTGGACTATTGTTGACCTTCTTGACTTGTGTCGACCAGACTTCACTTTTGTTGACTGCTTTGTGGCGTGTCAGGTAGGATAGGGTGTGGGACCTTCTGTAGGGTTGAAGCCATTACTACAATAGACTCATTTTCGGGATAGTGGGGATGCCATCCTGGATGGCTTGTGCTTTTGCTATCTTAGTAGGTGCTCTCGAATGTTGCAAGCTCCTCCAGTGTATGGCCTTTGATTTTATGTGTGGTTCTTGGTAATTTCTGCTTGGGTTGCTAGTGTTCCGTCTAGGTCGATGGTCATGGCGCTTGTGTCGATGATCCTTTGATCGTTTCCATTGTTAGTTTTATCCCGGGGTGGTGCCATCTGGTGTTGTACTATTGTTTCTATTTAATGGATACATGCATGTCTCCACTACGGTTTGGAAAAAAAATTGTTGGCTTGTTATGCATGATAGACTAAATACCATAGTCATGCTGCACGGAGAAACTTTGTTTATGCCAAACTATGCATCTTAAATTTGCGGAGATGGAGTCTTGCAAACAAGAGATCCCCTATTCTAAAATTGCTAAGCTTGCCAAACCTTGCTGGAGCTACATCTGTCAAAATATATGCTACTTTTGATCAATCATGAGTGTAGTTCCTAGTCACCCACTTCCTATTTAGCGCTTATAGCGCCAGTTTGGGCCAGCCATCAGGCAATTTTCAACGGGAAGCTCCTCCGATTTTGGGAAGATTCTAGTGTGGTTTTTTCTTTTATTTTTATTTTTCTTGTGTTTCTAGACCTGATTTTGTTTGGCTTATCTTTTCCCCCTTTTCCTTTTTTTCCTTTGCCCTGTTTTTTATTTTTCTTAGTTTGCATTTTTTTTCAAATCCCCAAATGGTTTTCAAATTCGTAATTTTTTTTAATAAAATTCATGAACTTTGCATGAATTCGTGAACTTTTTTCAAACCCAAGAACTTTTCTCAAGTTCCTGAAGTTTTTCCTAAATTTTTTGAACTTTTTTCAAATTCCTGAACCTTTTAAATTTTGTTGAACTTTTGTTTTATAAAAAATCAATTGTCAACAGCGCCAGTTGGCTAGGCAGCGGCAAAGGCGCTGACGAGGAAGACTCTCCTAGTTAGCCTATAAAGATAGATTCAACGTATCCTTTTTCCATGGAAATTATTATCATGGGCTCATGGGCTATTTGGGTCAATGCAAATGATCATATCTTCAGCAACATTATGCCTAACTTGTATACATGGTATGATGTTGTAAAAAGGAAATCTTTCTGTTTTATTGGAAATACAATATGTGCCCGAGCTCATATGCTCATGGATGAATAGTATTTTAAAATAAACTGATTTTTTGGCAACTAACATATTACATATGTGTAAACTTTCATGAAGAAGTGACATTCGTGGTGGTGCTGTGTGAAAAACATCCGTTATCTAAAAACAATATTGGAGCACCGATTTTTTTTTCCACATCACCACTACGTCAGTTCTTCATCAAAATTTACACGGAGTTAGAACACATGTACACATTTGTTGTAAAAAAATCAGATCATTTTGAGTTTCTTAGCTGTTCACATGATGTACACTTGCTCGCCTGATCGGGAGCTAAAATGCCTTCCTCTGTTTTATTCTTTTCTTTTCAGCTCATATATATATGCCCAGAAAATATAAGTTACTATTTTCGAAAGAAAAGAAATATGTGCGGTATTTGGAAGCTTGGATCAAACTGGTAGGAGTATCTCTGGAAGTGGCCGGCTTAACCAAACAAGGATAGCAGAGTGGCAACCATGGCGACGGACATTGCCGTGATCCGCGCAGGAACTCTTGCAGGATCGCGCCTGAGGAACATCCCTTCCAGCAGCGGATAGCTCAGTGCCGCTATGTAGCAGAGGAGGAACAGCTCGCCGGACACGCTGCCGCCCCTGCCGACCATCTTCCAGACCCCGCCGACCAGCGCTGCGGCGTTGAGCAGGCAGAGCGTGGTGGCCGGCAGGAGCAGCGCCGAGCATCCGGCGAAGTCGAACACGCCGTCCCGGTACAGCCTGTCGTCGGAGGCCTTGTTGGTGAGGTCGAAGTCCACCGCCCGGCCCCCGGCGCCGACCAGGCTGAGGGCGACGCCGACGCAGGCGAAGAGCTGGCCCGTGACGGCGTTGAGCGCCCAGAACCTCTGCTCGTTCCACCACGCCCTCGCCGCCAGCCCACGCTTGGCCACCGACACCTCCACCAGGTGCTGCAGCGACGACGACGCGAACACGGCGGCGAACCATAGCGTCGACGCCCCAGGGAACGACGTGCCGCCGCGGAGGAAACAGAGCTGCGGCACGGTGGCGTAGCAGAGCACGGGGAAGGCGTACAGGGCCATGAAGGCGTAGTAGGCGAAGCCCATGCTCTGAGGCACGGAGATGGCGGCGGCGGAGGCGAGGGGGCAGTGCCTGGACAGGCCGACGGCGAGCATGCCGGACATCCACCGCTTGTTCTGCACCAGCGCGTCGTTGAGGTTGATGGGCACGCTACCGAGGAACGGCGGCCTCGACCCCGTCGCCGGGAAGCAGTAGACGGACGTCCACCCTCGGCAGTAGAGCTGCCGGTAGCCGGTGAAGTAGTCCTCCACCACCGACTGGTACAAGAAGCCGACCTCCTCGCCCCATTCGGTGCCCGTCTCGTAATCGCAGGAAGCCACCAACTCTGCATCCTCCTGCGGGAGAACATCACGTGCAACAATGGTGCTCCTGGTCCCGGATCGGCGCAGCGACGCTATGTGACCGTTCGAGACGCCAAACCTTCTCTTCAGCTCGCCGACATCCACACCGGAGAACTGATCTTGCGAGCTGGCCGGCCGGGCGCCGTAGACGGCGTCTCTCCTGGCGCAGAAGCCGGTGCCGGAGAGGATCGGGCCCCGGAGGCCGTCCAAGCCTTTCCACCGCGTCTGCAGCCGGGTGGTCCATGCATGCACCAAGATTACTTCAAAAATTGGAGAGAAGATGACTGATGCAATGCATGGTCGATTGGTCTTCTTACGTACCCAGAAGATGGATCTGAGCTCGTTGGCGTAGATGTCGCTGCTGCTGAGGTTGTGGAACATCTGAGGGAACTGCACGAAGGCGAGGTCGGCGCGGCGGCGGCCGTCGAGGTGGAAGCACATGGCCTCCAGGATGGAGCTCCGGTTGTTGCAGTACATGTCGCAGTCCAGCACCATGACGTACGGCGAGTTGCTCATCAGGCTCGACACGCGGAGCTGCATTGCACATTGTAAGAAGATGAGATCAACTCTGCCAAAACCACACGAATGTACGTTCTGATCAACGAATAGTGGTGAAGCTCACAAGGACGTTGAGGGCGCCGGCTTTGAAGTGGTGAGTCGACGACCTCCGCTTCTGGCGAGACACGTAGACCAGCAAGGGCATGGCGTCCTCATCCTCGTCGCCGTCGCCGTCGCCGGAGCTGTTGTTGCTGCTGTCTTGCTCATCGGTGATGATCTGACATGCATGGTGTGGATATTACTGCGACGTATCGATCGGCTGTACACCGGCAGCTTCGAAATGCAATGAGACGCAGCTTACCTCGACGTGAGCATCGTGATCTGCTTTTGTGCAACTCTGAGAAAGTGCTGCGTCGCTCATCACCTCCTCGACACCCTCTTTGAACGTCTCGTACATATTCTGCAAATTTTGAAGAAAAAATAAATGTCAGGGCGATGCCGTCGGTGTTGCTACAGCCTCAGGCGCGAAGCGTGGACCACCGCTGCTACAACCGGCGCCCTTGGATGCTGCGATGGGCACACCGGCGGGCTGCAACCGATTTGCTGGAATAAGCGGTCACGTCCGCTGGAACCGTTGAGCATTTTTTTTTCTGCGACCCGCAACTGTCGATGCTTGAGCGAGGTGCTGTCGGCCGAGATGTTGCCATCGGCATGACCGTAAGCTACAACTGGAGAGTCATTTTGCTGGAATCGGGCAAGCCATATTTGCTGGGATTAGGGGCGGCAAGCTATTTTTGCTGGAAGCGACATGCATTTTTCCTACAACAGGCGGGCATTTTTGCTGTGACGAGCAATCGAGGCAAGCTAAACTATGAGCATATCGACGGAGGCTGCGGCCGAAGCAAGGAGCTGCAATCGCAGGTACACGCTGCTGACCTGCTGCATGTGTGAAGCTAACAATAAACATAAGAGACGACAATGGTGAGGGCGGCGACTGGCGGGCGTGCCGGTGGTGCTTCGAGTGTCGGTGAGACACTGCTCTTATTTCCGCTGCACGCGTCAGATGTGCCTTTTTGAGACAAAAAAAAAACGACGCGGAAGCCCGACCTGACAATTGGAAACAATTGAATTGATGCATAGGATGCGACCGGCGGGAGGCTGGCGCTGGTCGACCGGCACCTAGCACCACCCTAAAGCGAAAAATTGCATTATTACCCCATTTGAGATTACGCCTAACTAGGAAACACTGAGACCTACAAATTAAGTAAATATATTCGTAAAATATATTATCAAATAAAATATAAACAATTTCAATAATAATTATATACTTTAAAATATTCAATATCTATTTACAAATTGTTCATCGTAGATCAAACAACGTCTGTCATAGAATAAAAAAATGTTCACCTTATATTAGCAAACGTTCAATGTATATTAGAAAAATATTCATTTTCTGTTTTCAAATTGTTCATCAAATATTTGCAAAATACCTATTACATATATAAATTAATAAAAAAATGAAAACCCAAAAGATAAAAAGAAAAAAAGAAACTAGATAAAAAAGGGGTAAAATAAACCAAAAAATAAAGAAGAACACTAAAATAGATAAATGTGAAATACAAAATTAAAATAAAAACCATTGAAGAAACCGCATGAAGGAGCGTTGGTGCACACGTAATGCAAAGTTAACTGGGCCAGCCCACTATGAGTCGGATGGGCGTTGTGGATTTAACGGTGAAACCCATCAAATAGGAGTTGCCTAGAACATTAGTAAGATTTTGTTCGTAGTCTTAGGGCTACTCTTCCCAAAGCTTATGGAATAGTAACATCTATCTTTGTTGGGGGCTCCTATTTACTGCTCTTAGGATAAATTGTCCCTAGAACACTAGGGTTAATTAGCGCACCCTCATTCGCTCCTGGTCGAGGAAAAAAAGGATGGCACGTTTTGCTCTACAAGGAAACTGACTAGGAAAACTCCAGCAATGCCTGGCTAGAAAAACTATATCGGCGCAAAAAATTTAGATTTTACAAAGTATTCATAGACTTTAAAACTTTCTCTACTTTTTGTAAAAAATAATCAATAATTTCTAAAATTGCTCATGAATTTTATTAAAGTGTTCATGATTTTTTAACATGTCCAGGAATTTAAATACACAAATGAAATTAAAAAAAAGAACGCAAAAAAGGAAGAAATTTTTAAAAAAGGAGAATACCAACGAAAATTGGTAAAGAAACATGAAAATTCGAATTGAAACGTCCGGTTGAGCCACTGATTGTGGTCACACTAGAGCATACCCTAGGCTTGCTGGTGGGGTATGCAGTGTCCCATTTCCGGCTTAATTGAGTTTACATGATTTTCAATGGATTCTCACAGTATTTATTTCTTTTCCGATGTGTAGCATTCATTTCACGGGAATAGAGGTATCAATTCCTTAGGATTGTGTTTGATAAGATTCCATCAGATTTATGTCTCGACCACTTATCGCAGACTTGGCTATTCTACGGAATCCCACTTGTCTCTCTGTGCTTTTGTTATGTACCATGTGTCGAGCCGTATGGTGATGGTCCCACTAGCTATATGCCTATGTTGTGCTTTGTATTCCTCTGATTGTTGACTTTGAGACACGAAACAACACGTGGATATGGGGACAACACGACTACTCCCTCCATCTCATAATATAAAATCTTATTGTATCTGATTTGTGAGCAAATTGGATGCAATAAAATCTTCTATTATGGGACAGAGGGAGTATATGCCTACGACTATCTACTCGCCTCCATCCTATAGGTGGGAGATGCGTTGGTGAGCTGTTGTGTTGATTCATGCTATGCGTGCCGTCGCACACATGTTTTGCTATAGTTTGAAAACTAGACAATTAACCAAAAGTTTCAAGCAAACAACTACATATTTAAAGTAATAGTCGCACAATCAAATAAATTTAACTACGTGGTATAGGTTATTATTCACACAAAACAAGTGATTGTTAAGACACCGTCACATAACCCCGCAAAAAAATAATCACATAAAGCTACAGCTAATAAATCAGTGCGATGCCCGCCAAAACAAAAAAAACTCAGTGCGCGATCGATGATGGGTTAGCCAATAATACCGACAATCCTACACCTACGTAGCCGCTATGAAGTCCTACGTAAACTTCCAATATAATCTTCTCGGGCCCACATAAATTTTACGAGGGTGGGCCCCTTCCCCCACACCGATCCACAAATAATGCTCCACGTCAGCCATTAACGTAAAATGCTCAATAATACTGTAAGTTTTCTTTCAAAAATAATACTACCTCCGTTTCAGTTTACAAGTCCTGCGCGTATATTTAGGTTACCAATTTTATCACCCTAATATAAACTATATAACACAAAAATTACATCTTTTGAAAGTAGAAACTCTGAAGTTTATTTTGGTATATTTTTTGTAATATATGACTTGTATTAGGTTGGTCAAATTGACGACATAAGGATACGCGCATGCCCTGTAAAATAAGAGAGAGATAGTACTGTAAGTTTGTAATACTACTTTGTTGACGCGGAGCAGTCAGGACTCTGGACTGGTGGGTGTAGTGTACATGCACGTCAGGTTATTTTCAAAGTTTAGACTGCTGACCGTGGACAACGAGGACAAATGCAACGCTCATCCAGCCATCAGCAAATAGTCTCTGATGTCGACAAGTATACTATGTTTTAGAAGTTGCCTAGAGCTACCCAAACAAAAGCCGTGGTAACACTAGTGCAAAATGATCTGGTGATTTATAGTTCTACCACATACATGCAGTTCTTACTGCCGAATCAATCATGTACGCACCTTGATTCTTAGCCTGTCGTCGTCCAGTTCTTGGCGGTGGTGACCACCAAGGTCGAGCTGGTCGTCGCCGGCGAAGAACCTGTCAGGGCACGGGCACCGCACGCCGTACTTCCTGCAGAAGGGCACCCATGCCCTGGCAAAGGCGTAGGCCTTCTTGGCCGCGAGCAGCGTCCGCGGCGACCCCGCGTCGTCGGAGAGGTACACGCTCAGCCGCCCGCCCGGGTAGTCGAGCGCCATGGCGGAGACCACCGTGTTCATCACCTTCGCCGCCGGCTCCTTGTCCGGGTCGGCCGTCACCACCATCACGTCCACGGCCGGGAGGGCGACGCGCGAGAGCCGGGACGGGAAGGCGGCGCGGGAGACGGGGCGCCACATGGGCGCCTGGGACAGCGCCCACAGGAAGAGGAGCACCAGGTCGGCAGCCAGCATCACGTGGGCGCCGCGGTGGGCGATGGCTGCCGCGGCGAGCACCACGTGGACGGTGGCGAGGAGCCGGTTGACGGTGGCCAGGGGCTGGTCCGTTTGCACGGTGTGGAGCTGGAGCTGGAGCGGCGCGTCCTGCGAAGGCTTCGCCGCCATTATTCCCGTTGCGCGATGGATAGCAGAGCACGGAACAAGAACAAGAAAAGACGAATCTTGTGCCGCCGGCGGCAAGCTAGTCCAAGAGACAAGATCGTGTCAGAGTGCCAAACCGCTCAAAGAGATAGTGTGCCCAAGCTGCTTTCCTTGTTGACTTTATAGCTCCTGCGCAAGCACGCGGGAAATATCTCGATGCGTATTATTTTTTTGATTTTTTTTGCATTAGTACAGATATATTTATTTAGATCACTGCTCTACTATTAAACGAGACAATATACTCCCTTCATTTTTATTTAGTTTGCACATTAGCTTTAGTCAAAGTCAAGCTTTACAAACTTTGACCAAGTTTATAAATGAAAATATTAAGATATACAATAACAAATCAATAACATTAGATTTATTATTGAATGTACTTTCACATCGTATAGATTTATTATGATAAATATTTATATTGTTTTCTATAAACTTGGTCAAACTTTACGAAGTTTGACTTCAGTCAACTCTAATATGCAGAGTAAATAAAAACGAAGGGAGTACATTAATTATTCAGTTGGGATGAAGTTATCATGAAAACTATGTGGAAACCACGTTTGGAAACAAGACAATAATATATCCTCACAAAGAAAAAGCGAGAATATATATATACACACACAGGCGTCGTTGTTGCAGCAACGACTCAACAGCGTGCTGGTAAATTATTTGGCCAAACATACTTTTTTATTAAAATGAATCCAATTGTCTATGTAAGCAAAAACGACGAGACCACATTGGAATGAGTGAAATGTAAAAAACCACCACAATAGAGGTGTCACTAATAGAAAACCACCAATTTAAAAACTTTGATGAAATTTACCGTCCAGAAAATTGACAGCGACAAAAAACATTGAGCAACACATTGATGCCGTTTTGACACGGCAACCGCCCACGTGCCGACAACAAAGATGAGGCGCAGCTAACGGCCTTTAACAGTGGGTCGGGCTGGTAAACGGCTGTTAGCCGCACGCTGTCGCCTCTTGGCACATGGGCCGTATAATACTTAGTATTTTAGGAAAATGCTCGACACCCACTACATGCATGACTATCTCATATATATAGACATACATCAAGCATACAAATACAAGATTACATATTATAGACAGAGGCTACGTAATATTGTCTAATAGGCCGTTCGCCGCGTCAATACGAGGTTAAGTTCTTGCTCATTGTTTTTTGCCACTCAATTTTTCAGTGGTTAAGGAGGATTTGCACTTCAACTGCACATGTTGCGGATTTTTCGTAGAGAACCTCGCCATAGCCGCCTCATCACTCTCATGGGTGGTGCACTGTTGCATGACGAGGCGGTCTTCCTTCGCCTTGTGAGACACAATTCACAATTCAGGAGCGAGGAACTCCGTCACCTTCGGGCTCATGACATCCAAATAAATCGGCTTAGACTTCGGCCAATGGTACCTCCAAGCAACGACGTCATAAGAGCGCCAACGAGCTCTGGTGTCTTGAAGGCCCCGAGCCAGTGCATGCTGCATCCCGTCGCACAAGATCCCCGTGGCATAGCGGCCTAACGGCCGGAGCCCGAATGCCGCGAAAGTCTGTGCTTCTCCTTGGCTTGGCGGTGACGATGAAGGTGTGACTGATTCGGTCGGTGCGGTGGTGCGTCGGCTAGACGGACGAAGGGGGCAGTGGATCCAGCGACGGAGCGGTGTGGCAGTGGTGATGGCGACCAAATGGGGTATAGTGGTGGCTGTTCTGGCGGCAAATGGAAGGAGGAAGGGGGCGGTGGATCCGAGCGGCGAGGCATTTTTCGTCCCAAAGTGCCTGAAGGGACAACTTTTTTGGGCACGGTGACGTTTTTCATCATGTGTTGGAGTCTGCAGCCGCTACTTAGCGTCTAGGCATCTCCTTTGCTAATGTCACTAATATAGAAACTAATGGTTATATTTCTTTCGGATTAGTTTGAATTGCTTACTACATATGTCGCGTGGTATGCAGGTCATATTTTTTTTGGATTAGTTTGAATTGCTTACTACATATGTCACGTGGTCTGCTGGTCATATTACATTGGCTCCAGAAATATTTTCAAACAAATTAATACATGGAATTATCTCCGGTGTCTAGTCTAGTTCCTCAAGTAAATATACGATGTGGTATGTTTTTCCTTGCATGCCACACATTTAGTCCGGCGTCTCAAACCTTATCTTGCGTTCTCTTGGCTCCCCGAGAAACGTAGTGAGCATGTGAGCCGCGAACGCTTCCCGTCCTAATGCAAATGCTAACGCCCATGACGCCGGCGGGCTCGTCTCCACCGGAGAGACACCGCTTCAACAGCCACCGTCGCCATCTCCTCGCCACCGTCCGCCGCAACGACAACGAGGAGGCGGCTGCTCATGTCCGCCAGTGGCCTGCTCCTCTTCGCCGCCGCGGGCAACAACAACGCCAGCATGAGAGCGGCGGCCGCGGTCGACCTCGGCTACGACCCGGTGACGGGTGGCGAGTGCGCGGCTAGCGCCGCCGTGTCGCAGCGCGTATAATTCCCACCCACGCTGGTCCATCCGATCCCACATATAATCGTCTTCATCCTCTCCTCGGACCAAATCCTAGCCACTCCAGTCCCCTCCCATCCACTCCACTCTGTCCCCAAGCTCCCGTCTACCGACCTTCGGTATGGCAGGCAGCGGACTCGAGTCTTACACCTCTATATTCGTCGGCTCCGAGCTCACTGAAGGAAATATGCCCTAGAGGCAATAATAAAGTTATTATTTATTTCCTCATATCATGATAAATGTTTATTATTCATGCTAGAATTGTATTACCCGAAAACATGATACATGTGTGAATACATAGACAAACATAATGTCACTAGTATGCCTCTACTTGACTAGCTCATTAATCAAAGATGATTATGTTTCCTAACCATCGACATGTCTTATCATTTGATTAACGGGATCACATCATTAGGAGAATGATGTGATTGACTTGACCCATTCCGTTAGCCTAGCACTTGATCGTTTAGCATATTGCTATTGCTTTCTTCATAACTTATACAAAGTTCCTACAACTATGAGATTATGCAACTCCCGTTTACCGGAGGAACACTTTGTGTGCTACCAAACGTCACAACGTAACTTGGTGATTATAAAGGTGCTCTACAGGTGTCTCCGAAGGTACATGTTGGGTTGGCGTATTTCGAGATTAGGTTTTGTCACTCCGATTGTCGGAGAGGTATCTCTGGGCCCTCTCGGTAATACACATCACTTAAGCCTTGCAAGCATTGTAACTAATGAGTTAGTTACGGGATGATGTATTACGGAACGAGTAGAGAGACTTGCCAGTAACGAGATTGAACTAGGTATTTTATACCGACGATTGAATCTCGGGCAAGTAACATACCGATGACAAAGGGAACAACGTATGTTGTTATGCGGTTTGACCGATAAAGATCTTCGTAGAATATGTAGGAGCCAATATGAACATCCAGGTTCCACTATTGGTTATTGACCAGAAACAGTTCTAGGTCATGTCTACATAGTTCTCGAACCCGTAGGGTCCGCACGCTTAACGTTACGATGACAGTTTTATTATGAGTTTATAAGTTTTGATGTACGAAGGTTGTTCGAGTCCCGGATGTGATCACGGACATGACGAGGAGTCTCAAATGGTCGAGACATAAAGATCGATATATTGGACGACTATATTCGGACACCGGAAGTGTTCCGGATGATTTGGAGAAAACCGGAGTTGGGAGGGTTACGGAACCACCCCCGAGGAGTATTGGGCCTTATGGGCATTAGTGGAGAGAGAGAGGGCAGCCAGGATGGGCCATGCGCCCCTCCCCTCTGGTCCGAATGGACTAGGAGAGGGGGCGCCCCTCTTCCTCTCCTCTCCCCTTCCTTTCCCTCCTAGTAGGAGTAGGAAAGAGGAGTCCCACTCCTACTAGGAGGAGGACTCCTCCTCCTGGCGCGCCCACAAGGGCGGCCGGCCTCCCCCTTGCTCCTTTATATACGGGCGGGGGGCACCCTAAGACACACAAGTTGATCTTCGTGATCGTTCCTTAGCCGTGTGCGGTGCCCCCTCCACCATATTCCACCTCGGTCATATCGTCGCGGAGTTTAGGCGAAGCCTGCGTCGGTAGAACATCATCGTCGCCACCATGCCATCGTCTTGACAGAACTCATCCCGACACCCTGCTGGATCGAGTCCGGGATCGCCATCGAGCTGAACGATGTGCGAACACGGAGGTGCCGACGCTCGGTTCTTGGATCGGTCGGATCGTGAAGACGCACGACTACATCAACCGCGTTGTCATAACGCTTCCGCTTTTGGTCTATGAGGGTACGTGGACACACTCTCCCCTCTCGTTGCTATGCATCACCATGATCTTGCGTGTGCGTAGGATTTTTTTTAAATTACTACGTTCCCCAACAGTGGCATCCGAGCCAGGTTTTATGCGTTGATGTTATATGCACGAGTAGAACACAAGTGAGTTGTGGACGATACAAGTCATACTGCTTACCAGCATGTCATACTTTGGTTCGGCGGTATTGTTGGATGAAGCGTCCCGGACCAACATTACGCGTACGCTTACGCGAGACTGGTTCTACCGACGTGCTTTGCACACAGGTGGCTGGCGGGTGTCAGTTTCTCCAACTTTAGTTGAACCGAGTATGGCTACGCCCGGTCCTTGCGAAGGTTAAAACAACACTAACTTGACAAACTATCATTGTGGTTTTGATGCGTAGGTAAGAACGGTTCTTGCTCAGCCCGTAGCAGCCACGTAAAACTTGCAACAACAAAGTAGAGGACGTCTAACTTGTTTTTGCAGGGCATGTTGTGATATGATATGGTCAAGACGTGATGATATATTTTATTGTATGAGATGATCATGTTTTGTAATCAAGTTATCGGCAATGGCAGGAGCCATATGGTTGTCGCTTATTGTATGAAATGCAACGCATCTGTAATTGCTTTACTTTATCACTAAGCGATAGCGATAGTCGAGAAGCAATAGTTGGCGAGACGACAACGATGCTACGATGGAGATCAAGGTGTCGCTACCGATGACGATGGTGATCATGACGGTGCTCTGGAGATGGAGAGCACAAGCACAAGATGATGATGGCCATATCATATCACTTATATTGATTGCATGTGATGTTTATCCTTTATGCATCTTATCTTGCTTTGATTGACGGTAGCATTTTAAGATGATCTCTCACTAAATTATCAAGAAGTGTTCTCCCTGAGTATGCACTGTTGCCAAAGTTCGTCGTGCCCAGACACCACGTGATGATCGGGTGTGATAAGCTCAACGTCCATCTACAACGGGTGCAAGCCAGTTTTGCACACGCGGAATACTCAGGTTAAACTTGACGAGCCTAGCATATGCAGATATGGCCTCGGAACACGGAGACCGAAAGGTCGAGCGTGAATCATATAATAGATATGATCAACATAGTGATGTTCACCATTGAAAACTACTCCATCTCACGTGATGATCGGTTATGGTTTAGTTGATTGGATCACGTGATCACTTAGATGACTAGAGAGATGTCTGTCTGAGTGGGAGTTCTTAAGTAATATGATTAATTGAACTTAAATTTATCATGAACTTAGTACCTGATAGTATTTTGCGTATCTATGTTTGTTGTAGATAGATAGCTCGTGTTGTTGTTCTGTTGAATTTTAATGCGTTCCTTGAGAAAGCAAAGTTGAAAGATGATGGTAGCAATTACACGGACTGGGTCCGTAACTTGAGAATTATCCTCATTGTTGCACGTAAGAATTACGTCCCGAAGCACCGCTGGATGCGAGCCTCTTTGCAGAGCAACGCCAGATGTTATGAACGTCTCCGCGAGCAAAGCTGATGACTACTCAATAGTTCAGTGTGCCATGCTTTACGGCTTAGAACCGGGTCTTCAACGACGTTTTGAACGTCATGGAGCATATGAGATGTTCCAGGAGTTGAAGTTAATATTTCAAGCAAATGCCCGGATTGAGAGATATGAAGTCTCCAATAAGTTCTATAGCTGCAAGATGGAGGAGAATAGTTCTGTCAGTGAGCATATACTCAAAATGTCTGGGTATAATAATCACTTGATTCAACTGGGAGTTAATCTTCCGGATGATAGCGTCATTGACAGAATTCTCCAATCACTGCCACCAAGCTACAAGAGCTTCGTGATGAACTATAATATGCAAGGGATGAACAAGACAATTCCCGAGCTCTTCGCAATGCTAAAAGCTGCGGAGGTAGAAATCAAGAAGGAGCATCAAGTGTTGATGGTCAACAAGACCACTAGTTTCAAGAAAAAGGGCAAAGGGAAGAAGAAGGGGAACTTCAAAAAGAACAACAAACAAGTTGCTGCTCAAGAGAAGAAACCCAAGTCTGGACCTAAGCCACTGGCGAGTACTTCTACTGCAAGCAAGCTGGTCTTTGGAAGCGGAACTGCCCCAAGTATTTGGCGGATAAGAAGGATGGCAAGGTGAACAAAGGTATATGTGATATACATGTTATTGATGTGTACCTTACTAGAGCTCGCAGTAGCACTGGTATTTGATACTGGTTCTGTTGCTAATATTTGCAACTCAAACAGGACTACGGAATAAGCTTAACACCGCCAAGGACGAGGTGATGATGCACGTGGGAAATGGTTCCAAAGTCGATGTGATCGCGGTCGGCACGCTACCTCTACATCTACCTTCGGGATTTGTTTTAGACCTGAATAATTGTTATTTGGTGCCAGCGTTGAGTATGAACATTATATCTGGATCTTGTTTGATGCGAGACAATTATTCATTTAAATCAGAGAATAATGGTTGTTCTATTTATATGAGTAATATCTTTTATGGCCATGCACCCTTAAAGAGTGGTCTATTTTTGATGAATCTCGATAGTAGTAATACACATATTCATAATGTTGAAGCCAAAAGATGCAGAGTTGATAATGATAGTGCAACTTATTTGTGGCACTGCTGTTTAGGTCATATCGGTGTAAAACGCATGAAGAAACTCCATACTGATGGACTTTTGGAATCACTTGATTATGAATCACTTGGTACTTGCGAATCGTGCCTCATGGGAAAGATGACTAAAACACCGTTCTTCGGTACTATGGAGAGAGCAACAGATTTGTTGGAAATCATACATACAGATGTATGTGGTCCGATGAATATTGAGGCTCGTGGCGGATATCGTTATTTTCTCACCTTCACAGATGATTTAAGCAGATACAGGTATATCTACTTAATGAAGCATAAATCTGAAACATTTGAAAAGTTCAAAGAATTTCAGAGTGAAGTTGAAAATCATCGTAACAAGAAAATAAAGTTTCTATGATCTGATCGTGGAGGAGAATATTTGAGTTACGAGTTTGGTCTACATTTGAAACAATGCGGAATAGTTTCGCAACTTACGCCACCTGGAACACCACAACGTAATGGTGTGTCCGAACGTCGTAATCGTACTTTACTAGATATGGTGCGATCTATGATGTCTCTTACCGATTTACCGCTATCGTTTTGGGGTCATGCTTTAGAGACGGCCGCATTCACGTTAAATAGGGCACCATCAAAACCGCTGAGACGACTCCTTATGAACTATGGTTTGGCAAGAAACCAAAGTTGTCGCTTCTGAAAGTTTGGGGCTGTGATGCTTATGTGAAAAACTTCAACCTGATAAGCTCGAACCCAAATCGGAAAATGTGTCTTCATAGGATACCCAAAGGAGACAGTTGGGTACACCTTCTATCACAGATCCAAGGCAAGACATTTGTTGCTAAGAATGGATCCTTTCTAGAGAAGGAGTTTCTCTCAAACAAGTGAGTGGGAGGAAAGTAGAACTTGATGAGGTAACAGTACCAGCTCCCTATTGGAAAGTAGTTCATCATAGAAATCAGTTCTGTGACACCTACACCAATTAGTGAGGAAGTTAATGATGATGATCATGAAACTTCAGATCAAGTTGTTCTTGAACTTCAGAGATCAACCAGAGTAAGATCCGCACTGAGTGGTACGGTAATCCTATTCGGAAGTCATGCTACTAGATCATGGTGAACCTACGAACTATGAAGAAGCGATGGTGAGCCAGATTCCACAAAATGGCTTGAAGCCATGAAATCTGAGATGGGATCCATGTATGAGAACAAAGTGTGGACTTTGGTTGACTTGCCCAATGATCGGCAAGCAATAGAGAATAAATGGATCTTCAAGAAGAAGACTGATGTTGACGGTAATGTTACTGTTTACAAAGCTCGACTTGTTGCAAAAGGTTTTCGACAAGTTCAAGGGGTTGACTACGATGAGACCTTCTCACCCGTAGCGATGCTTAAGTCAGTCCGAATCATGTTAGCAATTGCCGCATTTTATGATTATGAAATATGGCAGATGGATGTCAAAACTGCATTCCTGAATGGATTTCTGGAAGAAGAGTTGTATATGATGCAACCGGAAGGTTTTGTCGATCCTAAGGGAGCTAACAAAGTGTGCAAGCTCCAGCGATCCATTTATGGTCTGGTGCAAGCCTCTCGGAGTTGGAATAAACGCTTTGATAGTGTGATCAAATCATATGGTTTTATACAGATTTTTGGAGAAGCCTGTATTTACAAGAAAGTGAGTGGGAGCTCTGTAGCATTTCTGATATTATATGTGGACGACATATTATTGATTGGAAATGATATAGAATTTCTGGATAGCATAAAAGGATACTTGAATAAAAGTTTTTCAATGAAAGACCTCGGTGAAGCTGCTTACATATTGGGCATCAAGATCTATAGAGATAGATCAAGCCGCTTGATTGGACTTTCACAAAGCACATACCTTGATAAAATTTTGAAAAAGTTTAATATGGATCAGGCAAAGAAAGGATTCTTGCCAGTATTACAAGGTGTGAAGTTGAGTCAGACTCAATGCCCGACCACTGCAGAAGATAGAGAAAAAATGAAAGGAGTTCCCTATGCCAGCCATAGGCTCTATCATGTATGCAATGCTGTGTACCAGACCTGATGTGTGCCTTGCTATTAGTTTAGCAGGGAGGTACCAAAGTAATCCAGGAGTGAATCACTGGACAACGGTCAAGAACATCCTGAAATACCTGAAAAGGACTAAGGATATGTTTCTCGTTTATGGAGGTGACAAAGAGCTTGTCGTAAAGGGTTACGTCGATGCAAGCTTTGACACTGATCCGGACGATTCTAAATCGCAAACCGGATACGTATTTATATTAAACGGTGGAGCTGTGAGTTGGTGCAATTCTAAACAAATCGTCGTAGCGGGATCTACACGCAAAGCGGAGTACATAGCTGCTTCGGAAGCAGCAAATGAAGGAGTCTAGATGAAGGAGTTCATTTCCGATCTAGGTATCATACCTAGTGCATCGGGACCAATGAAAATCTTCGTGATGAAGATGGTGCAATTGCCTTGGCAAAGGAATCCAGATTTCACAAGAGGACCAATCACATCAAGAGACGCTTCAATTCCATCCGGGACCAAGTCCAGGTGGGAGACATAGAGATTTGCAAGATACATACGGATCTGAATATTGCAGACCCGTTGACTAAGCCTCTTCCACGAGCAAAACATGATCAGCACCAAGACTCCATGGGTGTTAGAATCATTACTATGTAATCTAGATTATTGACTCTAGTGCAAGTGGGAGACTGAAGGAAATATGCCCTAGAGGCAATAATAAAGTTATTATTTATTTCCTCATATCATGATAAATGTTTATTATTCATGCTAGAAATATATTACCCGGAAACATGATACATGTGTGAATACATAGACAAACATAATGTCACTAGTATGCCTCTACTTGACTAGCTCATTAATCAAAGATGGTTATGTTTCCTAACCATAGACATGTGTTGTCATTTGATTAACGGGATCACATCATTAGGAGAATGATGTGATTGACTTGACCCATTCCGTTAGCCTAGCACTTGACCGTTTAGTATATTGCTATTGCTTTCTTCATAACTTATACAAAGTTCCTACAACTATGAGATTATGCAACTCCCGTTTACCGCAGGAACACTTTGTCTGCTACCAAACGTCACAACGAATCGGGTGATTATAAAGGTGCTCTCTGGTGTCTCCGAAGGTACATGTTGGGTTGGCGATTTGAGATTAGGTTTTGTCACTCCGATTGTCGGAGAGGTATCTCTGGGCCCTCTCGGTAATACACATCACTTAAGCTTTGCAAGCATTGTAACTAATGAGTTAGTTACGGGATGATGTATTACGGAACGAGTAAAGAGACTTGCCGGTAACGAGATTGAACTAGGTATTGGATACCGACGATCGAATCTCGGGCAAGTAACATACCGATGACAAAGGGAACAATGTATGTTGTTATGCGGTTTGACCGATAAAGATCTTCGTAGAATATGTAGGAGCTAATATGAACATCCAGGTTCCACTATTGGTTATTGACCAAAAACAGTTCTAGGTCATGTCTACATAGTTCTCGAACCCGTAGGGTCCGCACGCTTAACGTTACGATGGCAGTTTTATTATGAGTTTATAAGTTTTGATGTACCGAAGGTTGTTTGGAGTCCCAGATGTGATCACGGACATGACGAGGAGTCTCGAAATGGTCAAGACATAAAGATCGATATATTGGACGACTATATTCGGACACCGAAAGTGTTCCGGGTGATTTCGGAGAAAACCGGAGTGTCGGAGGGTTACCGGACCCCCCCTCGGGAGGAGTATTGGGCCTTATGGGCTTTAGTGGAGAGAGAGAGGGGCAGCCAGGATGGGCCGTGTGCCCCTCCCCCTCTGGTCCGATTGGACTAGAGAGGGGGGCGCCTCCTCTCCCTCTCCCTCCCCTTCCTTTCCCTCCCAAGAGGAGTAGGAAAGAGGGAGTCCTACTCCTACTAGGAGGAGGACTCCTCCTCCTTGGCGCGCCCACAAGGGCCGGTCGGCCTCCCCCCTTGCTCCTTTATATACCGGGGCAGGGGGGCACCCTAGGACACACAAGTTGATCTTCGTGATCGTTCCTTAGCCGTGTGCGGTGCCCCCCTCCACCATATTCCACCTTGGTCATATCGTCGCGGAGTTTAGGCGAAGCCTGCGCCGGTAGAACATCATCATCGCCACCACGCCGTCGGTCGACGGAACTCACCCCACACCCTGCTGGATCGGAGTCCGGGGATCGTCATCGAGCTGAACGTGTGCAGAACACGGAGGTGCCGTACGTTCGGTGCTTGGATCGGTCGGATCGTGAAGACGTACGACTACATCAACCGCGTTGTCATAACGCTTCCGTTTTCGGTCTACGAGGATACGTGGACACACTCTCCCCTCTCGTTGCTATGCATCACCATGATCTTCCGTGTGCGTAGGAATTTTTTTGAAATTACTACGTTCCCCAGCACTCATTCCACACGGCCCCGAGAAGAAGTGACTGTCTGGCTTGCGCTTCGCTGCTCCCGGGTGGAGGCCGCCCGACGGCAGCGCTCGGACTTGTTGTGTTCGCCTAAATGACGCATGGATCCGCCGCTAAGTGTGCCAGCGTTGCCATATTAGAGGCGGTGCAATCCATCCGGCGTCTGAATGCGGTGGTGGACATGGAACCCCTCCGTTGGTGCGCCGAGGTTGAGGATGCACCACATGGCGCGGCATGCCCGTCGTGCGAGGTAGCAGGCACGGGAGGCGGCGGCAACCCTCGTGGCAGTAGACGTTGGCGAGGCGGAGTCGCATTTTCCGGCGCCCCGCACAGTGCACCAATCCGAGCGCCGCAGCCGTGTCGTAGTGGATGTTGTCGGCTCATCCTAGGACGGATCTATCATCAACCTGATGTCCACCGGCACCGTCAGAATTTCGGGCTTCGGCGAGGAAGAGTAGGGCATGAGAGACCACTACACCTTGAGTCCTGTGAGCCGGCTCATGTCACATGTCCTATTCTACCTCGCCGGCAACGGAACCAACACTCTGGGAAGGGCAGCAGTCTGCTGGACATGGACACGATGAAGTCAAATGAGCTTCGCTTAAGATTAGATTTATGTTAGATGTAATAATATATGCATTTGAGGTTTTTAATTTGTGATATCCGATGGTAGAACAGGTCCAAAAGTACTAGTTGTGAGCTGTCACTTCAAGCGGTGCATGCAGTCGGGGCCATGTCGTAGGAGGTGACGGCGGGCGATTTCGACCTGTCTAGTAGAGATCGCATTGCCAAGTTTAATCCGGGCATGGGTGGTGCCACGGAATGCAAACAAATCGCTCCGGTGCAGCCAAGATGACCACACTCTACACAAGGCCGCTATAAATATCCAAACCTCCTCATGAAACAACATCAGCGCACGACGTACTCTTGACGCCGATCGAGCTCAAAGTTACCGGCCATGGCTGCCGAGAGCCCAGCATACTACTCGCTCCTCCTGCCTCTCCTTCTGGTCGTGGTACCTGTGCTCTACCTGGTGGGAGCATTCCGCAGCCGCAGGAGGTCGGCCGGCCGACAACGGTTTCCTCCGGGGCCATGGGCGCTGCCGGTGATCGGCCACTTGCACCACCTCGCCGGCTCGTCGGTCCCGCCGCACCAAGCCATGCGCGACCTGGCTCGGCGCCACGGCCCGCTCATGCTGCTCCGGTTCTGCCAGCTCCCCGTCCTCGTGGCCACCTCCCCGGACGCGGCGCGCGAGATCATGAAGACCCACGACGTGGCCTTCGCGTCGCGGCCCCTCAGCCCGACCATGCAGCTCTTCCTGCGTGGCTCCGAGGGCCTCGTCTTCGCGCCCTACGGCGACGGCTGGCGGCAGCTCCGCAAGATCTGCACCCTCGAGCTCCTCAGCAACCGCCGCGTCCACTCCTTCCGCGCTGTCAGAGCGGAGGTGCTGGGACGCCTCCTCCGCTCCGTCGCGTCGTCGGCGTCGGCGTCGGCGTCCGTGAACCTGACCCGGGGTTTAGCGTCGTTCGTCGCCGACTCCTCGGTGCAAGCCATGATCGGCCGCCTGAGGAGCGACGACCGTGACACTCTGTTCACGCTGCTACGGGAAGGGTTTAAGATCGTGCCGGGGATGACCCTGCCCGACCTTTTCCCGTCGTCCCGGCTCGCCATGCTCCTCAGCCGCGTGCCCGCCAGGATCGAGCACCGCAACAAACGCATGGCCGCCTTCATGGACTCCGTCATCCAGCAGCATCGGGACAAGAAGAGATCAGCCGCTTGCGCCGACGGCGGAGAGGAAGAACACACGGAGGACTTGCTTGAGGTGCTCTTGAGGCTCCAGGACGACATGGATTCCCAGTATCCCCTCACCACGGACAACATCAAATTGGTCATCATAGTAAGCTCTCTTCTCATCCTTCCTGTTTACCATCAGCAAACACGCCAGGCATCAATAGTTACCTACTCTACATGTTTGCATGCAGGACATGATTAGTGCGAGCAGCGAGACCACGTCGACGACGCTGGTGTGGGCAATGGCGGAGCTGCTGCGGAAGCCGGCGGCCATGCGGAGGGCGCAAGACGAGGTCCGACGGCAGCTCGACGGCCACCGCACGGTGACGGAGGACGGCCTGACGGACCTGCACTACCTGCGGCTAGTCATCAAGGAGACGCTCAGGCTGCACCCGCCGGTGATGCTCATCCGGGAGTGCGGCCCGCGGCAGCAGGTGCTCGGTTTCGACGTCCCACAGGGCGCCATGGTGCTGGTGAACGCCTGGGCGATGGGCAGGGACCCGGCCCACTGGGACTCCGCCGAGGAGTTCGTTCCGGAGAGGTTCGAGAGCTGCGGTACGCCGGATTTCAAGGGGGTGGACTTCGAGTTCCTGCCGTTCGGCGCCGGCCGGAGGATATGCCCCGGCGTCACGTTCGGCCTCGTGCACCTCGAGCTCGCGCTCGCGGCGCTGCTCTTCCATTTCGACTGGAAGCTGCCGGACGGGATGGTCCCCGAGGAGCTGGACGTGACTGAGGAGGCCGGCCTCACCACGCGCCGGCGGGCCGAGCTAGTGGTGTTCGCTGTCCCCCATGTTCCTGTGCGCACAGAGTAGACGTACTCGTATTAGCACCAAGAAAAATTTCTTTGTGGTGACTATTGTGAGCTGTTCGGTTTTGAATTTATGATTTTAAATAAATGTCTTGGCTACGGTTGTAAGGATCTGCAGTTTTTATTTTTGCTGTTTCTTTTAGAAAAAAGCCAGCATGCCGACTTTATATGAAGAATTGCTAACTGTGCTAGGATAAAAGGGGGAGGTTCGCTAAGACAATGATTGTATTTGGCATAAAATGAACAAAGACTTCAGAATTACGAGCTAAAAGATGCACAATTTGATCGGCTTTCCGAGGGCATCAAATTTGACATTCGCAAAACCTTGACATAAAAATGACCATTCTTCAATATGTAAGATCATCGGTAAGATGGATGCTGGTATTTAATAGCATTGCTTCGTTTAATTTTTAGGAAAAAAATAAATTCATGTCAATGAAGTCGGCTGGTTGTGTATCCGTAATTATTGTGTGCTTGCTACTTGAGTATTTCAGAAACTGATTGATTTATGAGCAAGTCATCCTTCTTGCATCTTTTCTAGCACTTTGTGGACATGAAATTGATGAAAATTATGTCTAACTTTGATCATTAATTTTACCAATAAAATATGAGTCAAATGCCATAAAAAGTATACAATTGAGTGCACATTCAAAAGAACTTTTTGATAATATATTTTTTTATACGTACAACCCATATTTTTTGACTAAAATTACAGGTAAAAGCTTGACAAGAAAAGTGAAGTGGCCCAGTGTATAAAAATGGAGGGGGTAGTTGCCGAAGCGAATGGTGGGGACCGTGGGAGGCGACGCCGGCACGAGAAGGCTGGAGGCGCGGTAGAGCAGGGAGACAGCTCCTGACGGTCACGGTAGCCGCTGCCGACCGTGAGAATGTTTGGTGGGTTGTATGCATGGGCCTTTGAGCCTGTTGCGTGCGTGCGCCTCCCTCAGCAATCGCTTCTGAGTAGTGTTAGCAGATCTCTGGCTTCCAATCTGCCTCTGCTTGAGCTTGAGTGACTTTCTGCTAGCTCCACCAGCAAGGATGCGAGGCCATTCTCCCGTGCTTCAGCAAGACACTGTTTCTCCTGTTTGCCTTCCCCACTACAGATGCCCACAAGAATAGTAACTGCCCATTCCGTTTCGCTTTTGCCTGGGGATCCATTTCTGATAACTCCAACCAGCATTGGTATGGCAGCAGTAGCAGCAGCAGCAGCAGCAATAGCCGCCTTTCCCTCGGGATGCTTGGAAAGACTTGCCAACATAAAGATGGCCCTGGTTCCATCCTCAGTTCCTGTTAGAAGCTCTAGCAGTACAGGGACTAACCCGGATCTAATAGCTATACTCTTGTTGTCCGGCTTGACACACAGATCCATTAGTGTTCCCGCAGCATTCCTTTTACCCTGTTGACTCCCAGTAGTCAACAGCAGAATGAGAGGCGGAATTGATCCAGCTGCCCCAATGATCACCTTGCTTTCTTTCACAGTGGATAGGCTGGAGAGCGTTGCAGCAGCATTCTCCCGGGCAACCATGCTGCCCGTCTCTAGCACGTACACAACTCCAGGAATAGCTCCGGCCAAGACCAATCTTTCCTTGTTCTCATGATTAGAAACAGAGAAATCCAGGAGAGCAGTAACAACATGTTCCTGGGTGCTGATATCATCTATCCATAACAGGCTCACCAGGACAGGAATGCCTCCAGAATCTCCTATACACGCTTGGTATCTAGAATTGCCCTTGGCGAGCAGACAAAGCGTGCCGGCAGCTTCACGCTGGTCTACAACATTTTGGGAATCTGATAGTCTCCGAACAAGGCCCGCAACTACATCTTGCTCAGAATAGGCAAGTGATGCCGGCGTTGCATCACTGTCATCACTGCTAACTTGAGCAGAGCGTTTCGGCTGCTCCAAACCGTTTGCTCGACACCATTGGACAATCAGGCCGTAAAGAGCATAATTTGGAGTTAGAAATTTGTTAACAAGCTTCTGCTGCGTCCTCGGACAAGTGTCGTGCCCGGCGTTCAACCATCTCACTATGCTGCCTCGATCGTAAGTCTGCAGTACATGCATTTTCAAGAAATAGTTATTGTGAAATCATAAAGCTCCGTGGACTGATAAGAAACATATATAGAGTAAGCTAAGCAAGCAGAGACCTGCCCAGTGGCCACCATAACCGGGTCTTGCATTAAACCAAGTGATCTTGCGCAACGAAAAGCATCCGGAACAATAGGAGTTATCGATTTGTCTTTCTTTGTGATGGGAATGTCATTTTCACTTGCTGGAATGCCGACCGCAGATACTTGAACCTGCACAAATTCCTTAACCTTTGCCGGTAGTATTGACGCCTTCTCAATCTCAACAATGGTACCAGTATCTCCTCGATGCTGAGCATTGGAAGTGGAAGTTTCTCCTGCCTATTGAACAATCAATCACACTTCACCAGAAGTAGAACCACCAATTTGTAGCAACAAAAGTGAAAAATAGAGATACACGAATTCACAAAGCTTAGGTCACCAACAGTGGGACCATGTTTCTCGACATGAGTTTACATACCTGTGCCACTGCCGAAATACTCTCACCGGCTTTACGGTATCCGTCTGTAATATTGACTTTCTCAAGCCTATCGATTATATGCTGTGTAGCTGGTCTTTTATATGGGCTGATTTCAGTGCATTCTAGTCCTAATTCAACGCACGCACGAATTTGTTCCAATTTTTCCGTGACTCCCTGCGAACTCTCCAGCCTATTCCTCCAAGTATGATATATCTACAAAATTGCAGTTATGAGTTTGAGTTACGAAAAGGGACGACAATATGTAATGTAAATATAAGTGTATACACAAGCCCCATACATTACGGTAAAGCTTAGGAATATCAACTGGAAGATCAAAAGAACTAAAAAAGAATGTAGTTTTGAGCCGGTTATATAACACATTTGTATTTCACACCTTTTATCAAAACATTTGAAAATAAATGGTAAATATTTCACTAACATTTGCAAGAGCCTGAGTACTTAATCTTATTTTCTCTTTGTAGTAGTGTTCGAAGGACGTGTCGGTACTCTGGAAACTGCCGTCTTGATTGAAGTGCTCCATGTATGGAATAGCAGTCAGGGGATAGTCTCTACGACCTGTGACTATCTCAATCATTATAATGCCCAAACTGAATATATCTGCCTTCATGGAGACTACGCCTTGAAAGGAGTATTCTGGGGCCATATATCCGCTGCAGCACAATATGGAAGTTTGAGGCATTGCAAGAAAGAAAAGGAGATGCTATAACAGGGAGACAAAACTTACAGTGTTCCTGGACGATTTTCAGTGATGATTCGGGATTGCTTGTCACCAAAGATCCTTGATAAACCAAAATCCGCTATTTTCGGAACCATAGTAGCATCCATCAATATGTTTCCAGGTTTCAGGTCGAGATGAACAGTATGGCATTTCTCATGAAGGTAATGCAAACCATGGCAAATACCTCTTATTATTTCATATCTCATATCCCACTCGAGGTCAAAAGTACCATCTGTTAAATTGATGAAGAAAAAGGAAATATGAACTCAATCAATGATGAAATTTATGTTACGATGGCAACACATCACCACCTCACCCGCAAAAAAAACACATCACCACCTCATGTAAGGGTGTGCATCTATGATGCAGAGGTTGTGTGCAACATATCTGAAGTGCTCGACTCCGCGTGGCATTGCCTAGGGCGTCTCGGACATGCTCCACGAACCCTAGCGCCGCCACTCTATATCCCTCCCCCTCCTGCCGCGCCGCTGTCGGAGGGTGTGGTGGCCGGGTTTCCTCTCGCGGTGGAAACCCGGATCTCATGGGCACGGAGATGCGCGGCGCGTCGGCGTGCGCTAGGACGCGAGGTCCCATCGGTTGGCGACGGGACTCAACGGCTGGTTAGATGTGCTCCCTAGCGTGTGCCGGCGGCTTAGCTATAAGCTATGAAAAACTAAGCGAAGCTAAGCCCCATTTAGCGTTTTTCTTAATCATATTTTTTATAAAAAAAGTATATACAATCAGACATTATATATGATATATCACATATACTCAACAAATACACATATTTGAACATCAAAACCCGAGCACTAATCAGGTGTGCTAATTTAATAACCAATCTTTGCATCAATGCATTGTATTTATAAAAACAAGAAGAAAGAATAAGGTAGAATGATGGTTTTTTATAGTAGCTTAGCGGCCTAAATGACTCTAAATTTAGCGCTATTGCGGAAAATACCAGGTTATTAGCGGACGCGGAGTTTCTGCTCCCGGGCTCATCTGCACCCCCTCTCAGAAAAGAAAACTCAAAACAAATGCTAAAAATTCAAACAATTCCAAAAAAAATTGAGTTGTAGATAATTTTATGCGTGAGGTCCGCTCCAAATTTCAACTCATTTGGACATCTGAGCAGCTCTCGGCAAAAAAGACAAAATCGGGGTCTGTAAAAATGTTTACCGTTCACGTACTGTTCTGACCCGATTTGTTTTTTTTTTCCGAGAGCTTCTCAAATGTCCAAATGAGTTGAAATTTAAAGCGGACCTCACGCATCAAATTATCTGCCGCCCACAAAAATTTGGGTTTCTTTTAATTTTTCTAGTATTTAATTTGATTTTTTTCCGAGCGGAAGCAGATGAGCCTGGGCACCGAGTTGGATTTTCGGTTATTAGCATCATTTTCAATTCAACACTAAAAGTGCATTGCTTTTAACGGAAGAGCTCTGCAAAAGCTATAGCATAGCTATAGTGGGTTATTTTAAACTTTGCTAAAAGCTAAACTTCACAAAGGAAAGGAGTAAAGTAAATAAGAAATAAGCTACTCTAGAGTTTCTGTGATTTTACCTGAGATGTAGTCATGAAGGCTTCTGTTGCCTACATATTCATAGCAAAGCAATCTCTTTGGTATTTCATCCATAATATGTTTCCCACTACCTTGGAGGTTCACCATTTCGAAACTTGTTTCGGCACAGTAACCAATAAGCTGCACTACATTTTGGTGCTTGATCCCCATGAGAGAACTGAGCTCATTCTGGAATTTCTTATCATCCATCAGATGTGTTTGAAAAAGCTTCTTCACGGCAATAATTTTTCCACCCGGAAGAACTCCCTGTGACGCAATAAAGTTAAACCTCTCTTTGCTTCTTAAACAGTTAACGGCTATTGATTGTTAAGATGTGTGACAAGTACAGTGGAAGGAATTGGCCATGTATACCTTGTAAACCACTCCATGCTCACCTCTGCCGAGTTCCTGCTCACTGGAAAAATCACATGTAATGGCTTTCAGAAATTCAAATGGCAGAGGCACTGGTGTTGCACTTGGATCCAGCAGCTTCTTCTCCCATATATCATTTGAATTAGCCATTTCCAGGAGCACCTTGTACTTGCTCTGTTTCAAACTCAGTTCCAGCTATAATCTGTAGAGAAAAGGAGATCGTTATGTACACCTGATTGTGAAATCGTAAATAGTCTTGAAAGCGAAGGGCTAGATCTAGCTTGGAAGCGCACCTGAAAGCTAGGGAAGCAATACCGCGGAAGAACATACTGACACTAACCTGGGCCCGTGGTGCTCAAAGACGATTCTTGGCACCCAGATGCCGGAAGGTGCATCGATCGATCTCGAGAGGGGATGATGACTGATGAGAATGGGGAAGATCCAATTTGGGCGTGGAGATGAGAAGCAACTTGGTCGACACCTAGTAGATAGGTTCTGACTCTGATCCCTTTGTTGCCTCCAATAAATGACGGAACATCCATGTGCTAGTATTTGACTTTTGGGAGCTGGGATTGAGCGGACAAGAGGACAGCACATGAACATGCGCCTTAAAAATTTTTTTTAGCATAATCAGTGAGTTTTATTCACGACTTGGCGACCGGCCTACCTCTAATTGTTGAAATATATTGCATGTCATCCTTCATTAGTTCGGACTTTTAGATGAGTTAGCTGAAGCATGAATTCAATATAGTATCCGAGCTAAGAGGTTTTGAGTTTAAGACCCTTCCAACACATTATTAAATAAAACGACCGTAGTCGGTCTCAGTTCCCGGTGTACGACTATCAATATTTCCTCCATTTTTACTTACACGTGTATTAATTTTAATCAAAAACAAGCTTTGTAAACTTTGACAAAATTTATAAATAAAAATATTAACATATACAATAACAAATCAATATCATTAGATTTAGGACGCCGATATCCACCACACGTGTGGCATAATAGTCATTCACCCACACACCGTGTGTAGCATGAGCATGGGCAGCCCACACAGGCTGTGTGTGTGGGGGGGGGGAATAGTAGAATCACCCACACGTGTGGGTGCAGCTACTTCGTGCCACACGACCAACAAATACTACTCATCCCCACCCCGCGCGTGTGGTATGAAGCAAATATGCTAAACACGTCCTGGCGCAGCTATATTAGGTATCCATGGGATGACGATTTAGTTGCCATCCGGGATGGCAGTGTAGTTATCCGGGATGGCAAATATGGTTGTAAAACCATGACAACTCTCTCTGTTTTGGTTAACTATAGTTGACATGTCTAATTTATGGTAGTTGTCGCGTGTAATCAAACCACAATTGTCGTGTGTGATTAACTACTTGCCACATATGGTCAAACAATAGTTGCCATGTGTGTTTACCTAGTTGCCACGTGTGGTTAATCACAGTTGCCACGTATGTTTCTCTAATTGCCACGTACGCGCAACTGCAGTTGCCGTCTAGCAAACGAATCATAGTTGCCATGTATGCGCAACTGCAGTTGTCATCCAACAACGTACAACAAATACTACTCATCCCCACCCCGCGCGTGTGGTATGAAGTAGAATTATCCCCACGTGTGGGCGCAGCTACTTCGTGCCACACGTCCAACAAATACTACTCATCCCCACCCCGCGCGTGTGGTATGAAGCAAATATGCCCACACGTCAGCTACATTATATTAGGTATCCACAGGATGACGATTTAGTTGCCATCCGGGATGACAGATGTAGTTATCCGGGGGCAAATATGGTTGTAAAACCATGACAACTCTCTCTGTTTGGTTAACTGTAGTTGACATGTCTAATTTATGGTAGTTGTCGCGTGTAATCAAACCACAATTGTCGTGTGTGATTAACTACTTACCACATATGGTCAAACAATAGTTGCCATGTGTGTTTACCTAGTTGCCACGTGTGGTTAATCACAGTTGCCACGTACGCGCAACTGCAATTGCCGTCTAGCAAACGAATCATAGTTGCCATGTATGCGCAACTGCAGTTGTCATCCAACAACGTACGACTGTCGTCTAGGCGAAAAGCAGTTCGCCCACACGCACGTGAACTAGGTGGTGGCTGTGTGTGCAGAAACTAGTTCGCCCACACAGCACAGCTGGCAACCATGTGCTGTGAGGCGTGTGGGCGACCTCTCCAACACCCACACACCGGCCTTGTCCTACGTGGCACGTAAAAACTGCCTCGATGTGTCAAGATTCGTGTAAACTTAACTGGACGGTGATCCAGGCGTGTGAGCGAGTTGCAATGTTGCCACACGTGTGGGTGTTAGTGTTTTCGTGGATTTATTATTGAATGTACTTTCACATCATACAGATTTATTATGTTATTATATTTATTTTATAAATTTGATTAAATTTTACAAAATTTAACTTTAATCAAATCTAATATGCAGAGTAAATAAAAACAGAGAAAGTACTACCTCCATCCGAGTTTATAGGACCGTTTAGCAACACAATAAAACGTCTCTTTTATTAGGGCGTTTGTTTCGGTTGTCATTCCGCTCATTAAGGAAAATTAATCCCCAGCCCACCGCATGCCAGAGTTTGGCTGCATCAGTAATGCTACAGCGACGGACCTTTACAGGGTTTTACTAAGTATGTTTAAGCTGGCAAATTATCATTGGATTAAGGGGAGGGTGGGGTCCACCCACCTGAAAATCAAGGGGCGGAGCGAATTAGAGGAAAGGGTCCCCGTAAAGCTCTTGTAACAACTCGTATGTTTAGCATTTTTGCTGGTTGCATGCAAGCATTTGCTAGGGCATCTTCAAGACGGACAACCGTTCGGACCGTGAAAGCCATCCAACGACAACCTGTATCGGTTCACGAAGCAGTCCGGATATGATTTCTCCTGCAAATCAAAGACAAAAGTGGAAAGGGTTTGCAGGAGTTCGAATCGCTCCCAATCCCGCTTCTAACCGCCTAGGCCCACCAAAAAAAACCTCCCCCTCTTGCACGTGCTCCCGTCCGGCGCCACCTACCCGCATTCATACCGCTGTAGAGCGCATCGCTCCGCACTAAAGACGGCCCAGATCGGACGCGACCTCTCACTGTCTCCGCCATTGAAACCATGCCTTCCGCGTCTGCGACCACGCATCTCGTGTCTACGACCGCGCCATGCAAACAGAGGCAGAAACCGGCTCATGACGACCGAAAAATTGAGCTCAGACGGTTTTTATCATGTGTTGGAGTCTGCAGCCGCTACCTCCGATGTCTAGGGACCTCCTTTGCTAATGTCACCGATGTAGAAACTGCTGGTCATATTTCAGTGCCTCTAGAAACATTTCCAAACAAAACGTCAAAAAGAAAACATTTCTAAACAAAGACATGGAATTATTTTTTGAGCATCAATACAGACATAAGCGCTCATATACACGCACATACACTCATCCCTATGAACGCACACACGCACACCCTACCTCTATGAGCACCTCCGAGAGACTAAACCGGCATTTACGAAGTCACAGTAGACGCCTCGTCGTCAACTTAACGTCTCCTCCCATCGAAAGCAAGATCACGGAAATCTCAAATAAATTCAGGAATAATGCGAGCATCAGGATTTAAACTCTGGTGGGTTGGGAATATCATTGTCCACCTAACCAACTCAAGTTACTTAACCACATGTTGATTCGCCAAAAACATGAAATTATCTCCGGTGTCTAGTACTAGTTCCTGAAGTAAATATACGATGCAGGAGTAGATGTTTTTCCTTGTGTATATGCCACACATTTAGTCCGGCCTCTCAAACCTTATCGCTCTCTCGAGCTCTCTTGGCTCCCCGACAAGGGAACGTAGTGAGCATGTGAGCCGCGAACGCCTCACGTCCGAAATCCCAATGCAGGCGCCCGTGACGCCGGCGGGCTCCGTCTCCACCGGAGAGACACCGCTTCAACGGCCACCCGTCGTCATCTCCTCGCCACCATCCGCCGCAACGACAACGAGGAGGCGGCTGCTCGTGTCCGCCGGTGGCCTGCTCCTCGTCGCCGCCGCGGGCAACAGCAACGCTGCCAGCAGGGGAGCGGCGGCGGCCGCGGTGGACCTCGGCTACGACCCGGTGACGGAGGCGGAGCGCGCGGCGAGCGAGGCGGTGTCGCAGCGCGTCGGGGAGGCGGTCCGGCTGCTGGAGGCCGGGCGGGAGCTGCAGGCGCGCGGCGAGTTCGCGGGGGCGCTGGCGTCCTTCACGGCGGTGGTGAGCGGGTACAAGGAGCTGGCGCTGTCGGAGTACGCGCGGGTGGGGCGGGCGCTGGTGCTGTACGAGATCGGCGACCGCGACGAGTCCATCACGGAGATGGAGGACGTGTCGGTGGCGCTCAAGGGGTACCCGGAGATCCACGCCGCGCTGGCGGCGGCGCTGTACGCCGACAAGCACGCGCCGCTGCTGGCCGAGTTCCAGTTCAACATCGCCACGCTGCTGGACCCGCACTACTCCGACCTCGCCTACGTCAGGGACACCAAGCACTGGCCGCCCAGCCTCGTCGCCTCCCTCAAGAACTTCATCACACTCACCTAGCCTCCTCCTCCTCCTCCTAGGTACCACTACTATAGATAATTTCTTGCTCATGTTTCTTCAGTTCCTCTATCATATACTGTATACGGATACGGAGAACTAAATTGTACCCTCCAATTCTAAAAAAAAAATACTGTAAAAGATTTACGATGTCTGAAATTTGTACTAGTACGTACTACTTCCTCCGTCCCATAATGTAAGGAAGGTTGGAGCAGTACGTACTACTTGGCAGGAGACATACACTACTCCGGAGATCGTACTACCTCCGTTCGAAAATACTTATCAATGAAATGAATGTATCTAGACATATTTTAGTTCTAGATACATCTAATTTTATCTACTTGTGCAACAAATATTTCTAGACGGAGGGAGTATTTCTTTGTGTTAGAAAGAAAGATAGTTTACGAGAACGGAGATGGCGTGGATGAGCCCGTGTGCTCCTGGTACGTGGACGAATTGTTGGACGACGTGTTCCAGGGCTGTATTGAATGCGATCGTAGGTAGACAGGTCGCCTACACCCATGAAAACAGTGGCATATGCAGACGGCGGCGTGTAAGAAATGACTAGTTAGCAGTCCACAATGATGTTGTTCCATTGGTGCAGGTAAAATCCTGGAGTAGGCGTGGATCGGTCGAGTCAGCCAGCATCCCCAGTTCAATTATCAAGCCAGCCATCTCTTTTATGTGAGTCTACGGAACTAGCCAGGGCCCCGCCTCCTCATCCTCCTCCCTCAAGAAAAAAAGTTAGGGTTCGTGTCTCTCGCCGGCGCCGGTGCAGGTCCGCCTCGTCTCCGGTGGCCCTAGGGCCATAGAGGCGCGGTGGATCCTGGCAAGGGCCGGCGGGAGGGCTTTGTTTTTAGTCATTTTTTTTAATTTTGTTAGGGTTTGTGTCCTACTCAGGAAGGCGAGACGGCGGTGGCTCCCTGAAGATGGAATAAAGGTTTCCCCGCCTAGCCCCCGTTCCGGCGGTGAGTCTAGCATCGTTGGTGGGCGTGTGGAGGTGTATCTCCTGCAGATCTATCGTTGATGGATTTGCTTGGATCTCGTCGTTGTTCGTCTAGGTTCGTGTGTCTTCGGTTTGGATCCTTTCGATTTACGTTATTTTTCATCGGCGGCTGTTGCTGTTCTGGGGTGCTGGTCCTATGGGGCCTTAGCACGACGACTTCCCGACTGTCTACTACAACAAGTTGTGTCCGGCTCCGACGATGGAGGGGCAATGACGGCGGCGCGCCTTCGGCTCGCTTCGGTGCTTGTAGTCGTCGCTAGATGGTCTACGAATCTGGATGTAATTTTTATTTCTGATATTCGTTGTACTGCCATGATTGAAGATGAATAGATTGAAAGTTTTTCCGCAAAAAAGAAAAATTATCAAGCCAGCCAATGGTTTAGGTGGCAGATAAGAGTTATGCCGTAACTATATCAGCCCAGCTCTGTTTCTGATTATGTAACCCTGTCGCGTTTAAAAGACTTATTATGCTACGATCATATGTTTATGGGCTAAGACAAATAGTATTAAGTTTATTCGGCCTTGTCGCCATGTAATCGACTGTTATGCTATCATCTGAATCACAATTCGGCGAAATCACTAATTAAGAAGTATTCATTGCAAAGATCATTCTCATCTTTTCAGGTCGCGACAAGTGGCGCGCTGCATGTGCGCCACTATAACCTGAGAGTTTTCCTTTTTTCGTAGATATGTTTATTCAAAATGTTTTATCTCTTAAACCATGCGTCCAAATCTCGAACCGTTTTCACTGTTGGATTACTCGCGTCGAGATCTTCAAAATTAAATCTCATGTTTATAGGTTTTGATGAACTATTTTTAACGAAAAAAAGAAACCAAAAGACCGAACCTGGAGCACGTGTTTTTTCCGTTTCCAATAGGCACGCCCATGCCTCTCGCGAAATCACAACCATACCTCTTGCGGAAGCAAAATTGTGCCTCCCGTGAAAGTAAAAAAGAAGAAGAGAAAACGCCTTTATTTTCGTTTCCGAGGAGGCACGGCCGTGCCTCTCGCAAAAGCACAACCATGCCTCTCGCGGAAGCAAAACCGTGTCCCTCGCGGAAGAAAGAAAAAAACTGAAGACACATTTTTTTCGTTTCCGAGAGGCATGGCCATGCCTCTCGTGAAAGCATAACCGTGCGTCTCGCGGAAGCAAAACCGTGCCTCTATCAAAAGAAAAACAAACAGAAAATGCGTTCTTTTCTTTTTCGAGAGGCACGACCGTGCCTCTCGCGAAAGGAAAAAAAACAGAAAACCCTTTTTTTCATTTCCGAGAGGCACGGCCATGACTCTCGCGGAAGAAAAAAAAAGAGAAAACGTTTATTTTCGTTTCCGAGGAGGCACGGCCGTGCCTCTCGCAAAAGCACAACCATGCCTCTCGCGGAAGCGAAAACGTGTCCCTCGCGGAAGAAAGAAAAAAACTGAAAACACGTTTTTTCCGTTTCCGAGAGGCACGGCCATGCCTCTCGTGAAAGCATAACCGTGCGTCTCGCGGAAGCAAAACCGTGCCTCTATCGGAAGAAAAACAAACAGAAAATGCGTTCTTTTCTTTTTCGAGAGGCACGACCGTGCCTCTCGCGAAAGGAAAAAAAACAGAAAACCCTTTTTTCGTTTCCGAGAGGCACGGCCATGACTCTCGCAGAAGAAAAAAAAAGAAAACGTTTATTTTCGTTTCCGAGGAGGCACGGCCGTGCCTCTTGCAAAAGCACAATCATGCCTCTCGCGAAAGCGAAAACGTGCCTCTCACGAAAGAAAAAGAAACAAAAACGTGTTTTTTCCCGTTTCCGTGCCTATCGCAGAAGCAAGACTGTGCCTCACGCGAGTAATTGTCATGCCGTTTTCTCGGGCTTTTGTAACACTCTATAACTCTATTCTCCTCTAATTTAGTCGATGAGGCAAATCTTTTGCCTCCGATTCAAAAAAAAAAACATTCCTCGATGGTGTAGTTCAAAAAGATGCTTTCGTGTGACTACCACCCAATACTGTTGCAAAGCATTCTCCTCACCGCCCCACAGGCATCGCGAAAGGAAAATAAAACAATCCTGCCTCTAACAAAACATAAATTTGGTGATTTGTATGGTGAGAACAATCAAAAAGATCCAATCAATTGCGCTGGCCTCCATACATAAAATACGCCCAGACATTTACAGACATCATACATCCCTAGTTCAACACTACATGCTTTTATTCAAGAGACCTAGATGGCTAGATGTGGTCAGCCCCAATACCCATGGGAGCTAAGTCCCCCCTAGTTGAAAAAGCAAACTCCACAAAAGACATAGAAATGCATATCCATCATCCCTCACCTTCTTCCAGAGCAGCCCGTAACACATCGTCAGCCATGAAATTTTCATGCTCATCCCGTAGACGAAATACCTCAAAAACAGCTGTTTGACGGAAAGTGGCCAAGTTTTTCTGCATAATTCATTGGCAGCGGTAAAGAACATCTATCTTGGGAACAAAAAAACAGCATCCCGTTTAACAACAAAATTACGAAAAACATAGCAGACTCTATTAACTTATTCAGTGGCCAGATCATTTTGTCCCCATCGTACTGCCTAATCGCGTGGAGCATACACATTCCAGACTCATCCCTGCAGAAAAAAAAGGCATACACATTCCAGACTCATCCCTGCAGAAAAAAAAGGCAAACAAAGCTGGACAATGCCATCTCCACCAGGCGTCCACTTACAAAAACATTGGGAAACTTACAAACATTCATTTACCTTGTGAAGACGTCACGGTTATCTTCGGAAACTTGCGCTTCCATCTGTCAGCTGGACAATGCCATTTCGCAAAGAACTCATTTAGACAGCTGAGAAAAGGTTATGAGTTCCGGTACAGTCTGGAAAAAAATCAGATTTCCCGGTTGATAGTGATTTTGTGCCTCGAGTCTGGGAGCACGGCGATGATCCAAGGGGCGACAAGGGGCATGACAGGGAGGATACAGTGAAGAGCAACGATCCAAGCAAGAGGTCCAAACCCACTTCATCTCTCAACAACTCTTCAGCCCTTCCTACCACGGGCGGAGTGGTGCCCATGCAGATGACCAGTGCCGTCACACCGCCGAACCCTCATCGTGGTCTCCCTGCCGCCGCTGCTTCTTCATCATTAATGGGGTCTTCTTCGACGGCACCGGCTTCTTCGTCTATGGCTGCCCCTCCGACGACGTCGGGTCCTTTGTCTTTGGCGCCGCCGACTCCGACTCACGGGTCGGCACCGCCCCTTGACGAGGGGAGCCACGCATGCCCTATACCTGAGAGGGTGGCGCCTGTGGGGGTCATTGCGAGTGCTACATCATCGCCACCGTCGCCAGCACCTGGCTCTCTGACTCGTCGGGGAGTGATCTTCTCCCCGGCCGTTCGAGCTGGCCAGGAGTCGGCCATGGCGCAGCTGCGAGCGCTGTCATCTACTCCTTCGTCACCAGGGGGGCGTCGGCATTCGGACTCGAGGAGGTTGAGGAGCAGCCTACGATCTTCTTCTTCATCGTCACAACAGTCTACTCCGCCTCTCGGGGTCGCCGGGATGTCTTCGTCATCGCAGCAGCTGACTACTCCGCCTCTCAGAGGCGCCGGGATGAGCTCGGTGTCCGATGTTTCTCCTTCGCCGCTGAGGCGCAGCGGGCGTCATTACATCGGGACTGACGGTTCAGCAGCCACCGATGAGGACTCTATGGTGAAGGCCATGCATAGGAGGGCTGTCCGCAACCTCGACTTCGAAGGTACCCCTTCTCGCAAATCTTGTATGTCTTTTGATAAATCTAAAGTTTCTTCAAATATAACTAGACTTGGAGTGTCACTAGGACGTAATGAGCAAGAGGTAGATTTTTCGGTTAAGGCTCTTAAACAAGTGGAGTTCGACAGGCTTACAGTTGCTCCTAAATTATCGAGCTTTGTTGACCCTCTCGTGTCAGATGAGGAGGATGAGGACGCTGATGCCAATCACGAAGGCAAGCTTCTCTCTCATTTAGTTAAAGACACGACTGAAGTAGACCTTGACGACACCGTACGCGACACTACGCTTTGTGAGCTTGTCGCTTCGGTGCGCAAGAACAAGTCTAACTCAGCAAAGAAAAGAGGGCACTCTTCTAAAAAGGCGAAGGTCTCTAAACAAAAAATTGGTTCAACATGAGAGGCATGTTTTGGAATAGCAGAGGTCTTGGTGACTTGGCTAAACACAAACACATTGCCGATTGTGTAAAGGATCATGCGTTGGACTTTGTAGCTATCACGGAGTCGGGCAAACGTGATTTTCCAACAAGTACTCTCGACCACTTTTCAAGTGGTTTGGATTACGAATGGCACGTATTGCCGCCGACCGGGAGGTCCGGTGGAATATTGCTAGGTATTAACTCTACTTACTTGCAACTATTGTCCATATCAAAGGGGGATTATCATATCAAATTCCACCTTCGAAACAAGTCCGACAACTTCCTTTGGAGTCTGGTGGCTGTATATGGCGCCGCTCAAGAGGAGTTTAAGTCTGCATTTCTAAAAGAACTTGTTAATACCTGTCGAGACAATCCCCACCCCATGTTAATTTGGGGGGATTTTAATATCCTTCGATATCAGCAGGAAAAAAACAATGACCAGTTTGATACTAGGTGGCCTTTCCTCTTTAATGTTGTTATTGACAGCCTGGACCTGAAGGAGATCACGATGTCTGGTCGTCAGTATACCTGGGCCAACAACCGATCAGTACCAACATTTGAAAAACTTGACCGAGTGCTAGCTACCACTGACTGGGAATATAAATATCCCCTAGCATCGGTTCGGGCTCTAGAACGTATTGTGGCATTATCGGATCACGCTCCTTTGCTAATCGATTTTGGACAACCAATCCCAAGTTCTAACCGTCACCGGTTTAAATTTGAACTGGGATGGCTCACTAGAGAGGGATTTCATGACCTTGTTAAGAAAGTGTGGGCGTGTCATCCTCGTGGTAACACACCCATTCAACGATGGAACAATCGAATTCGCGCCTTGCGCCGATTCCTTCGTGGATGGGCCAAGCATACTGCTGGCATTTACAAAAAGAAAAACTGCGACTATCTACCTTAATCGATTCCCTTGATAAAATAGCGGAGGTCAGGCCTTTGTCTGCTATTGAGATTGAGCAAAAAAGCAATCTAAATGAGCAGATTGCCCGCCTACTACGCGAGGAAGAGATTAAATGGTACCAACGTTGCAAGGCGGACTCGCTTGTGCAAGGTGATGATAATACGAAATACTTTCAAATGCTTGCCAATGGCAGACATAGAAAGAAACACATATTCGCCCTTGACCAGGAGGAAGGCCGAATTGAGGGGGACGCACCACTTAGAACTTTCATTACTAAGTATTACAAGGAGCTTTTCGGACCTTCAGCTGAAACAAATTTTCAGTTGGATGAATCTGTTACTCATGACATCCCTCAAGTTACGGAAGCGGAAAATGAATTCCTAACCTCCCCGTTCTCAGAGGAGGAAATTCGAACAGCGGTGTTTCAAATGGAACACAACAAAGCTCCGGGTCCGGATGGCTTTCCCGCAGAGTTCTATCAATGTTTTTGGGACATGATTAAGGCAGCGGTTGTTTAACCAACTACATACTGAAGACCTTGATATTTCTCGTTTAAACTTTGGGGAAATTATCCTATTGCCCAAGATTAAGGAGGCTAATTGTATTCAACAATATCGACCGATTTGCCTTCTGAATATAAGTTTTAAAATCTTTACGAAGGTCGCAACTAATCGGTTGAACGGGGTGGCTGACCATGTCGTAAAGCCCACTCAAACAGCATTTATGCAAGGCGCAACATATTAGATGGAGTGGTCGTCCTGCACAAAACTGTACATGAGCTTCACCGAAAAAAGTTGAATGGTGTCATTCTTAAAATAGATTTTAAAAAAGCCTACGATAAAGTTAAGTGGCCCTTTCTGTTGCAAACTTTGCGCATGAAGGGGTTTTCACCAAAATGGTGTCGTTGGGTAGAGAGCTTTGTTTCTGGAGGCAGTGTGGCCATAAAAGTAAATGATGACATTGGCAACTATTTTCAGATAAGGAAGGGGCTTCGCCAAGGGGACCCCGCCTCTCCTATTTTGTTTAACATTGTGGCCGACATGCTAGCTACCCTTGTTGAGCGGGCTAAGCTGGACGGTCAAATCAGTGGTGTCATTCCACATTTGGTAGAAGATGGTCTATCTATTCTACAATACGCGGATGACACTATCCTTTTCTTGGATCACGATCTAGACAAGGCTAGAAATCTCAAATTGCTCCTATGTGCTTTTGAGGAACTTTCTGGTCTCAAAATCAATTTTCATAAAAGCGAACTCTTTTGCTTCGGCGATGCTGTAGAATCTGCAGAATCAGCACCTGGGTATGCTGAGATTTTTGGATGTCAGCTCGGGCAGTTCCGATTCGATATCTGGGTATTCCCATACACTATCGGCGTTTAACTATCGCTGAGTGGAAGCATGTGGAAGAGAGACTTGAGAAACGTCTTGCCAGTTGGAAGGCCGAACTCTTGTCTTACGGGGGACGTTTAATCTTGATCAATTCTGTCCTAAGCAACATGGTTCTTTATATGTTGTCATTCTTCCACCTACCGAAAGGGGTTCTCCAGCGACTAGATTAATTTAGATTCAGATTTTTTTGGCAGTGCGATAATGAATCCAAGAAATATAGACTGGCTAGGTGGAGCGTATTATGCAGACCTAAAAGTCAAGGGGGGCTGGAAATTCAAGACCTTGAGATAAAAAATATTGCTCTTCTCAGCAAGTGGGTTTACAAACTACTCTCTGAGAATGGGGTATGGCAAGAGATCATTCGCAACAAGTATGTGGGATCAAATGCCATTTCTCAAGTTCATTGGAAACCCGGGGATTCGCATTTTTGGAGTGGCGTGATGAAGGCCAAGGAATTCTTTTTCCAATTTGGGACCTTCTCGGTTAGGGATGGTTCTCAGGTTCGATTCTGGGAAGACACATGGCTAGGGAACAACCTACTAATGGTGAGTTTTAGGACAACAAAACCCTGATATTTCTTTCCGTAGGGACCTTCTTGGCCCTCGCCTGGCAGCATGGAATGAATTACTCACTCGTCTGGAGGACAACCAACTGTCAGGTGAGCCGGACGTCTTTCGATGGAACTTGCATCATAATGGCAAATTTTTGGTCAAATCCATGTATGATGCGATGGTTCATTGTGATGTTCCAGTTGATAACAGGAAATAGTGGAAGCTCAAAATTCCTCTAAGAATGAAGATTTTCCTCTGGTTTCTACATAGAGGAGTCATCCTAACTAGAGATAATCTGGCACGACGAAACTGGCATGGTTCTAAGACATGTGTCTTTTGTCAACATGACGAGACTATTAGACACTTATTCTTTGAGTGCAAATTCGCTCGGGCAGTTTGGGCCATAGTTCAAGTAGCTTCTAATTTATACCCACCACGTAGTGCACGGAATATGTTCGGCAACTGGTTGCGGGGTATTGATAAACAATTTTCTACACACATTCTCATGGGAGCGGCGGCCTTATGCTGGGCATTGTGGTTTACCAGGAATGATGTGATCTTTAATAACAAATATTTCTCATCTCCTATGCAAGTTATTCATGTTTGTACACGATGGCTCCGTACTTGGTCTATCCTGTAGAGGCCGGAGGACAGGGACCTTTTTATGATGGCGTCTACACGGCTGAAGCGTTCGGCCAGGGAGGTTTTCTACCCCCATGGATGACGGTGTGATCTACGGATTGGATCTACCGCACCTTAGCCTCGACATGATTTATTTGCTTCGATTTGTACCGAATTATTTTTATTCTTAGGGCACTCTCGACTTTTTGGCTGTGTGCATCTAGCTATGTAGAGGCCGGGCTTTCTTTCGATGCGATTGTATCACCTCGATATATCTATTGAATGAAATGCCCTTTATTGAAAAAAAAGTAGATAGCTGAACAAAGCTGTGTGAATTTGTGACACGGCCTCAACTTGTGGGTCGTGTGCCGCAGCTTTGCTCCCGCAACTTGGGCACACAATCCGCTGTCATCATCGCTTGGACGTCGATCGGCACTATCCGCTCCCACCGCGGGCTACCTCATGCGACGTCACGACGCACGCGCACCTGCTCAAGCTGCTTTACCACCTGGTCGTGCCAGCGGTGCCCATGCCCACTGACACGGAGAACGCACACACCACCCTGCCGTTTTCCGGCGAAATCGAAGTGCATATCTCTGTCCCTGAGGAGCAGCAACCGAGCGGCGGCAGCCAAGGCCGGGAGGAGAAGCCTTCCACCGGCACCGGCAGCGAGCGCGTGATGATGCAACTGTTCGAGTTCATCGCATTGAAGCTCAAGAGTGGTCGCCTTGGCAAGGTGATAAAGCCGGTTGAGCTTGTGGTCAAGGCATCGTGGAAGCTGCTAGCCGGTATACCTGGTATGCATGTTGAGTCCTTCATGTCTGCCGGCGCCAACCAGTAGGAGATCACGATCCCATCGGTGTTCGAGCTGGTTAGCTCTGGCGTTAAGTTTGCGCCCACCAACGGCAACATGTCCAGTGCGTCAACTATATCGCCTTCAACCGCAAGACAGCGACGCTCTACCTCCCCCCGGTGACCCTCGATGGCAACACGGAGGTGGTGCTCCGGAACCTGGTCGCCTTCGAGTCATTCGCCGCGTCAGGCCCGCTGGTGCTCACCCGGTACACGGAGCTCATGAACGGCATCGTTGACACGGACGACGATGTTGCACTGCTCCGCAAGTGTGGCATCGTGATCAACCACATGAAGAAAAGGAACGGCGAGGCGGCCAAGCTGTGCAACGGCATGAGCCGGTCAGTGCAGCACTCCAAGGTGCCGACCATGGACAAGGTTATTGAGGACGTGAACCGCGACTACGATGGTCGGTGGCACGTCAAGACGAAGCGGTTCATGCACAAGTACGTGCTCAGCTCGTGGAAGATGCTCACCTTCCTCGCCGCCATCAGCATACTGCTGCTCACCACGTTGCAGGTCTTCAGCTCCATTTACACATGCATCTGATGGTGGTTCGGTGACGGCGTCACCGTCATATCGGGGTCGGAGAGTCCCACGCCGTCTCTGTCCGTTACCGCATTCGCGTCCGGTAATACCGCATACGTCCCAAATCCCGAAGTGAACGTGAAAGTCGTTATATCGACTAGAGGGGGGTGAATAGGCGATTTTATGAATTTTACAAATTCTTCATCGAGGAATTTGCGGTGAG